>VTFQ01000012.1:49799569-50046826 GCA_036281575.1 Ancherythroculter nigrocauda
GCCTGCAGCCCTTTAAGTTCCTGGTGAACAGCAAACGCCAGTGTATGGACTGCAAACTCTACACCTGCAAGACCTGCAGCCGCTACAACAAGAAGGAGCGTGGCTGGGTGTGCGACCCCTGCCGCATGTCCAGGTTAGAAAGATCAGATAACATTTACAGAGTTTATGCACTTACAGTAGTACATCACTAAGATAAAAACTATACATAACACCTGTTTTTTTAATGCAGGGTCCTAAGAATTGGAACCTTGGGGTGGTACCATGACAATGTACGGTCTCGCTTCAAGCGTTTTGGCAGTGCAAAAGTAATGAGGTCACTGTACAAGAGATTAAATGAAGATGGTGAGTGCTATTAAAAGCCCCTGATAGCCTTTATTGTGTACACATGAGCTGTCACATCATCATACTGGTTCGGTATCACCAGTCATTTTAAGTGCTTATCTGAGCAAGTGAGTGTTAAGTAAGAGATAATGTACAGTCAGCCAGTCATTATCGCAAAATAAACCCTGGCATGGTGATTGGGTCTCGGAATTGGGGGCTCTTGTATCACCCTGAAGGGGTTTATTTTGCGATAATGACTGGCGGACTGTACATTATCCTACTTAATACACAGCTACTTACCAAATAAACTGATATGTGGGCCAGAAATATTGATTTCAGTATAATATATTCACTCTAAAAATGCTGGGTTAAAAACAACCCAAGTTGGGTTGACAATGGACAAACCCAGTGATTGGGTTAAATGTTTGTCAGCAGTTGTGTTAAAATTACTGTATTTCTTGCTTTAAATGAACACAAATTTTTTGGAAATGAACATTTATTAATATGTTTAATAAATAAAGATTGATTAATATATTTAATGAATAATAATTAAACAATAAAATTGCTTATTAATAAATGTTCACCTTTTGATTATTATTGTTGCCTCTAGTAATTATGTGTCTGATTTTTAATTTACAACATATTTTGGGTTCATTTTAAGCCAGACATATAGTCATTTTTCAATAGTTGGGTTAAATAAAGCTGCCTAGCATGTTGAGCAAACATTTAACCCAACCGCTGGGTTAAAACAACCCAATCACTGGGTTTGTATATTTTCAACCCAACTTGGATTGTTTTTAACCCAGCATTTTTTAGAGTGTAGTATACATTCATTTTAATTATATAGTCACTTTGGATAAAAGCACCTGCTAAATGAAGAAATGTAAAAAATCTTCAAGCTTCCGCTACACTCTAAAAAATGCTGGGTTTATTCAACCCAAATTTGGGTCATTAAATGGACAAACCCAAAATTTTACATTAAAATTTGTCCATTTTTGACCCAAATTTGGGTTGAATAAACCCAGTATTTTTGATTGTAGTATTAAATAAGTTTAGTAAATGACAGCATAATAAATAAAATATATATTTTAAGTTGGCCATATTTTAGAAATTAATTTAGAATTTAGATTGATTCATTTAGGTCACTATACACTCTAAAAAATGCTGGGTTAAAAACAACCCATGTTGGGTTTGTTTTAAGCAAGCAATACAGTAATTTTTAAACAATACAAAAAAATATATGTATATAAAACATATATATATATGTTAACGTTTTCCACTAGAATTTTTAACTTAAGCCAATTGGGAGAATTACATTAATTCAAAGCAATATTTTGAGTTGATCCAACATAATGTTTGAAGTAAGGTGAAAATGTTTTCTTGCCACAATAAAAACACATTTCTAAGTAACATGAACTTAATAATTGTCAACATGAATGCAATTATTTAAGTTGATCCAACATAATGTTTTAAGTAAGGTGAAGATGCTTTTTGGACACAATAAAACGCATTTCTAAGTAACATGATCTTACCAAGCACCGCTTGTCACCATGATGGTAAATCTCCAAAAACTCACATTAACAGAAACTCTTCTAAATTAGCATAACAAAACACTAATTACTGCTAAATCTCCCTTACCATCAATCTTGTGCAAAAAACTTTATATAACACTTAATTTTAGCATTTACTCTCTTTCAAGTGCCATGGGCAAAGCATGATGGGAAATATAAATCCCAGCCCAGTTTCACTTAACTTAAGTTCGTCTAAATTAAAAGTGTTCATACAACTCAAAACAATGAAACACCTTTACACGTCATCAGATTGTATTTTACATTAACAGAACTTAAAATTAAATACATTTTTGATTAACTGAAAATGTTAAACTATGACAAGTCATGATAGTATATCGAATCAATAGGCATAATTTGTGTGTCATCCAAGCTCAATAAAATAACAATTACAAGTAAAAAGTCTAAAAGCATTTCAGAACTTGATTTTTTATTTCACAACAAATATATTTAAGTAATGACTAAAGGTCCCCTGAATTAGTTTTTAGAGTGTAGTTGGGTTAAATAAAACTACCCAGCATGATGGGCAAACATTTAACCCAACCACTGGGTTTGTCCATTTTCAACCCAACATGGGTTATTTTTAACCCAGCATTTTTAGAGCGTAGACAGTGCACTGTTAATTTTTGTTAAATAATCACTGTTAAATTTTTTAATTTCATATGTGAAAAAGAACAAACATTTCTCTGATCAGCTCAACTAGAATGATCAATGATCAGTGTAACATATAATGAATATTTAAAGCTTGTACGGCAAGAGACAGCAGTAGTTAGACCATGTGTAATCGTTGTTATGTCTATGTGTATTTAGTTACCAAAAGGATTTGTTTATCAGTCCTCTGAACTCAAAGAACTCCAGAGGCTGAGCTCCAGTGCTGAGGCCACAGCTGGGTCACATGCTGTGTCTGGGGCACTGCTGAACCTGTTGATGTTGTTTATAGCCTTGCACGACGGGACATGTTAAACAGAAAAATGAGAAACCTTGGCTGAATGCACAAATGGAGGCATAGAGTATTTATCCCAAGGTTAAAGATGACATCTGTCTTTGGTTTACAGCTGTAAAACTGTTTATGTTCTTTGTTTAGTTATGAATTATGACTTTTGTTGTGGTATTATGTACAACAACTTCAATGCAGAAGTGATTCTAATTTGAAGTATCTAATTTGTTAAAAATACCTGAAAAATGTGGCAATAATTCCACATATTATAAAGTGCTTGAGTTAAATATTCATGTCAGAATATCAGATTTTCCTTTTGTGTTGTTGCACAAGACCTGCACTTACATTATTGTCCTTTATTTCTCGAGGGCACCGTGAAGATGACACACAGAGCATGCCTGACGTGCGCAGTGAGTACAAAACACATTCATGGTGTTGTGAAGAAAACAAGAGGAAAACAGAGTTGGTGTTGTCACAGAGTAGAGCTGAGGGCATTGTTGACATATCAGTAATGAAACCATGGCATTCCTTTTGATAGTGCAACACTGTAACATATAATATGTTTTATTCTTAGATGTGCATAATGGTCATCATGATGATGAACATATGGATGCTGCTGAAGCTCAACGTTATAAGCAGGTAGATTAATTTATGTTAGGTATTTGAATTTACATTTCAGTATGAAGACCAGAGAGCCGAAAGGCCCGTTCACACCAAGAGCAATAAGTATAAAGATAAATATAACTGTTCTTGTTGCATTTACATGGCTTTAACCAGCAGATGTCCTCAGCATGCTATGTTTCGAGAGAATAGCTAGTGTAATCGATCTAATCTAACAGAGAATTTAGCTGACAAAGTCAATATAGTGGAATAAAAAATGTCTAGTCTTTTTCACTGCAACTTTAAAGTAAGCAAGACAATGTTGTCAAAACTAGTGCTGGATATGTGAGGAAATTTAATTTTAGCTGGGAAAAAAGAAAAAAAAAAATCATTCTGAAAGTGATCCCAACAATATTGTTTCTCTATATCGTTATAGCTATAGCTGTGGTGTGGACAGTGCTATTCTTTTATATTTAGAATGATTGTTAGAACTATGTTTTTATCACTATCTTTATAGTTATCGTTCTAGGTGTGAACAGGGCTTTATTAGTACAGTTTGTGTGTAAGGGAACCAATACCCTGTGAAAAGCCATTTCTGCCACACGAGAAAAAAAACCTGCTTTGGTATATCACAATTATGACATAAACAGTCATAATTATAAGATACTAATTTACAATTATGAGATAAAAAGTCAAAATTATGAGATACTAAGTCATAATTATGAGAGAAAAAGTCAAAATTATGAGATACTAATTTACAATTATGAGATAAAAAGTCAAAATTATGAGATACTAAATTACAATTATGAGAGAAAAAGTCAAAATTATGAGATACTAAATTACAATTATGAGAGAAAAAGTCAAAATTATGAGATACTAATTTACAATTATGAGAGAAAAAGTCAAAATTATGAGATACTAAATTACAATTATGAGAGAAAAAGTCAAAATTATGAGATACTAAATTACAATTATGAGATAAAAAGTCAAAATTATGAGATACTAAATTACAATTATGAGATAAAAAGTCAAAATTATGAGATACTAAATTACAATTATGAGAGAAAAAGTCATAATTATAAGATACTAATTTACAATTATGAGATAAAAAGTCAAAATTATGAGATACTAAGTCATAATTATGAGAGAAAAAGTCAAAATTATGAGATACTAATTTACAATTATGAGATAAAAAGTCAAAATTATGAGATACTAAATTACAATTATGAGAGAAAAAGTCAAAATTATGAGATACTACATTACAATTATGAGATAAAAAGTCAAATTATGAGATACTAAATTACAATTATGAGAGAAAAAGTCATAATTATAAGATACTAATTTACAATTATGAGATAAAAAGTCAAAATTATGAGATACTAATTTACAATTATGAGATAAAAAGTCAAAATTATGAGATACTAAATTACAATTATGAGAGAAAAAGTCAAAATTATGAGATACTTAGTCCTAATTATGAGATAAAAAGTCAAAATTATGAGATTAAAAGTCAAAATTATGAGAAATGGTCAAAGTTATGAGAAACTAATTCATATTTGTGAGATAAATAGTTGAGATAAGAGAGAGTTTTGAAATTATAAGATACTAAGTCAGCATATGTTAGTGAGAAAAGGTTTTTGACGTATGTCAAAATTATGACATTTTATGTCATTATGACTTCATATGTCATAATTATGACATAAAACTTTTCAATGTCATAATTTTGACTTTTTACATCATAATTAGGACTATGATTTATGATTTATTTTTCTTTTTTGTGGCGGAAATTGCCTTCCTTACTACACTGACTTAATGGGCATGATGCTTCTGTTGCAAGAATGCTATACATTACTGTTTCATAAATCCCTGAGAATATTTTAGAATCATTATCTAAAAGCACTGCGAATATTTTCAAAGTCTGCTATTACCATAAGAGTGTCTTAAACCAGTATTCTGTCACTCGTATTATCTTATATGAACTGTTGTGACTTCCTCCAGATACGAAAGACCAAGCGTCTACTCTCTGTCCACCCCATGGATCTCGACATGGACGACTACGCCACTCACTCTCGCAGACAGTCTCTCCAGGTATTGATTTGGCTCATAATATTGTTATCAACATCCACATTTTTAAGGGCATTATAACACTTTTCTCTCTTCTCCAGCACATCCATGAAGATAGAGGTCAGCGGAATGATCTAGAATACAGTTCTGACATGTACCATCACCATCATCATCGCATGAACCGCAGGAAAAGCCTCGACAGGTTCTTGCGCCCAGGTGAAGCAAACACGTTCTGTTTGTACATTTCAGTCTCTCTTCTTCACCTCTTTGACAAAAAGGCAAATTTACACAAACTGCTGCTGGATGGAGTAAAAAACTGATCACATTTCAGGGGCTTCATGTAAAACTTGGCGTAGATTTCATTCTAAAAAGATTTGCATATGCACAAAGTTTTCAGATTACACATAAAGACAATTAATGTCGCCTACCCTAGTGAATAAATATTCTAAAATGTATTTGAAATATGCTTATTTTATGCTAAGTATACTACAAATACATTTACATATTTATGTGCTTAATAAAAATGGCCTGCAATTGTACTTTTGGTATACTAATCTGCTATACTACTAAATCTGCTGAACTGGAACAACTAATTTTGTTCTTAATGCACTTTAATTGTGCAAAAGTAGAGATCCAACTGAAGATATACTGAAGTATATTAGATTGTGTTAAAGTGGAACTATTGCAGGTATATTTAAATATCTTGCATTTAAAGACTGATATTATACAGAGATCATACAATCCTTATTAATAGTGATATTAATACACATTTTGGGCATAATATTAAGAAATGTGCATTGTGCAATAAAGAAATACTCCAAATAAAGTTAAATTATACTTTTATATCAGTAAGTCTTAAGTGATATGTCAATACATGTTAATGGATATGAATATATTTAGTATGTAATAAATGTATTTTAAATAGATTTTGGTATAGTTTTTTTTTTTTTTACTAGGTTGTGTCTATACAACTACACTGATTGGAAATAATTTTCTTAATCAGTGACTCAGGTCAAAAAAAAAAAAATCTAAATGTTCTTTAAACAATATAAATTTAAGTGAACAGCTGTATAATATATTAACTTGTTTTCAGAGAATGTATTTTAATATATATTTTATGTATTTTAATTATATGTGGAATGCAGGTGAACTCAAAAACAAGGGAGAGCTGGATCCATGCAGTGAGTTTACAGACAGAATAAACATAATAACAATCCAACACAGACACCAAAGAACCAGGGAACAGAATGAGCACACCAAGAAACACTGGGGTGTAAATACTAGAGGAGTAATAGGCAAACAAGACACACCTGGGAATGATCTAGAACTAATCAACTAGAAAAACTACAAAGAACTACAAAACATGGAAAAGAACAGGAAGTAACATAAAAGTACACACAAGACCAACAGAACACAGACCAGAATCATGACAATATGTTATATCTTTTTTTTTTTTTTAATTAATATATTTAAATGTTTTTATATTTTAAATACATTACACATTTTTTAATATACAAACAAACCATAGTCTGTGCAATTTTGCATGTTTTACTGAAGAAAAAAAAAAAAAAACACTGCTTGAGAAGGTTTTTTTAATCCAGCATCTGTAGATCACTGACATAAAATTTTTAAAATAACATTTGTATTTATGTTGTGCATAATGTTGTAGTAGGGTTATAGCTTGTGTGATCAAGGTCAAGGTTAAGTGGGTTAAGAGGTTAAGTATTACAGATCATCTTACAATATTCATTGTATTTTACAGTTTTTCTCAGTCGCTTTGGTACATTTCTCAGATCAGAATTGAAATTCTCAAAACTACCTGTTCAATTCTCACATCATAATTGGTACATCCATGCAAATGATTATGTACAATTCTCTGTTGTTTCCTACATTATCAGTTGCTTATGTCATGTTGATCAAAATGTATTATATTGGGTCTCTGTTGAATAGTCTCACCCCCCACAACATTTAGGCACAAGCTCATAGCATAAGTCTTTACATGCAAAATGGTTGAACAAGTTATCATAATATGTCAAGCATATTTCTATACTTTCTATATTTCCATTAGACTTTTTTCTAAATCTGTCCTGAATTGGTAAATTGCTCCCAGGTGAATCTTGACGACATGACATGACTCAATAACGACATGACTCAATGACTCAATGACATGTTCTGTCAATAAAATACAGTACAAACAGTAAGAGAGTAAATTTGAATCTTTTCCATTCTCTTGCAATTACACTCACACATACACTAAGATGTAACTTATAATTGACAATAATTGTCATCAAAACTTTAGCCATAGTTTCCATCAGAACATCCCTCCAGAGTAAACGGTTATATTGAGAACATGACTAAACAATTTGACTGTCTTATCCGTACACAATGACACAAGGACTTGTCATTCTGATGGCACTGACATGTTCATTGACACAGATATTTACTTTTGAGAGATGAACTAAGGATTTTGAGTAAGAGAGTGGCTTTTGCAGGTTATCCATGGTGTTTTGCTATTTGTACAAATTGTTTTGAGAAATGCACTTAATGTTTTGCAAATTGTGAGTTTGATTCGAGAAATGTACCAAAGCGACTGAGAAAAACTGTAATATCTGTTCAGTTAGTGTACATGTTGTGTAACATAGGATGCACTGCATGGTCACCAAGATAACTTAAATGCATTTTCAGCATTAAGCACATTAACTAATTTGTCACCTTCATTTCTGTTGTAGATGATGGCTTGTATTCTGAAAACAGAATGGTACGCGCTCGCTCTCTCTCTAAAATCAACTCCTCTATGGCTCCACGCCAGATCTACCTGGACACTTCAAGGAGGAAGATATGTTCCGTTACCCCGTCTACCAGCTGCCCCCACGACGCCGCAGTCGAGCTTCATCTCAGGAAAACATTCATCAGGGAGCACCACCGGTATGATTAAGAGACTTTATTTGCAATATCTATATATGAGCAATATCACACGAGTAGCTGTGCGATATGGCTGTATATCAGCACGGCTTTGATTCGGCCGTAGGTAATCACAGCGTGCTGATATACAGCCATATCTCACAGCTACTCGTGTGATACTGCGTTTATACAACAGTTCGACAGCAAGAGTGTGTAAATAAATAAGAACTGATTGTCTTTAAAAACCTCTTTTGTGAGGAACTACTTCCTTCCACCACGGATTCAAATCTCAAGTTGACAGTTTAACAGTTGAGCCCAAGATCCGTTACTAATTCTAAAACGTCACTTTCAAGTCAAGTCACCTTTATTTATATAACGCTTTTTACAATGCAGATTGTAACTAGATTTAGAACTAGTAATGAAGGAACGTTGAAGTGTTTTATTGAAACTCATTGTACTATGTAGATTATTATGAGAGAAAGATTGTCTGAGCGAGCATCTAGCTGATATTCTTCAGGTCAGTCATAATCACATAATCAGTTTGAATGTCCACTGAGGAAAGCAACTCTTTGTCCTTTTAATATTTAAGACATTCCCATTACAGCACTAGTCAATGCATTTGTCAGATGTTGTTTAAAGTAAAAACAAAGTCCTTGTTTCCTTGTTTCAGTACATTTCAATATAAAAGTCTTTGTGACTGACTGACTCGCTATATATATATATATAATATAATATATATATGTTCTTTTGAACTTTCTATTCATGAAAGAATCATTAAAAGAAATATTAAGCAGCACAACCATTTACAACTGTGATAATAATATTCTTGAGCATCAAATCATCATATTAGAATGATTTCTGAAGGATCACGTGACACTGAAGACTGGAGTAATGATGCTGAAAATTCAACTTTTGCCATTACAGGAATAAATTACATTTTGTAATATATTAAAATGGAAAACCTGTATTTTGAATTGTCATAATATTTCACAATATTACAGTTTTACTATATTTTTGAGCATGAGAAACTTCTTTTAGAAACATTAAAAAATCTTAAACTTTTGAACAGTAGTGTATCTTTTAAAAGTACTGTTTTTATTTAACATTTTAACCAACTATTATTGTAGGTAATATTAGTTTCAGTTACTTAATGTTTTGTCTGTTATTGTAGAATAATTGATTTCAGATGTGTCACATAAAACAAGAAACTGTGTTTTCTTCAGACAAAAGTCTGGCTAGAGTGACTACATTGATCAATCTGCATATTAAAGTCAGCTTAACTTTTGTTGTTCTTTCACATGTTTCTGTGCCGTAGATCAATGAACTGAGCAAGAGAATGTCTGCCATTGAGAGTCTATTGAATCGACTGGAGGAGAAAATGACTTTGCCTTCTGATCAGGTAAAGTCTCAGAAATGAAGAAATGTAGCTCATTTATTCCAGTACTTCTTATTATCCTAAAGGTTTCATGTAGGCCCATCTCATGATTTTAATAAAATGACTTATTTTGTATGTTTGTAGCCTGTTCAGCCCACAGCAGGGCAGATGGAGGAGGAGAAGCTTAGGAGAAAACTAGATGAGCTGATGAGCGACAAGGCGCTTTCCTCTGATGAAGATGAGCCGAAGAGACCTGCTCAGTCCAAAGGGTCCAAGGGTGTGAAGGGGGAACCGGCACCAACGGCCCCTGCGTCCCAAGATCCCTTGAGCTCCTCCAGTGATGAAATGCCCACTGAAGCACAAAAGGTGAGTACGCAGATAACACGCATATCCACAAATGAGTCCAAAAATCTGATGCTGTCTTTGTCCAAGGTAAGGTTTTCCTGAATTAATTAATACATATAAATATATATATATTAATATATATATAATATATATATATATATATATATTGTAAAACAATCAGACATCAGACTATTAGTGGAATACCAGATGGTATCACACAACTTTCCGCAGGCTTCCCATATTATCGGTAACATTTTATAGAATGCCAGAACAAATACTTTACTAAAGGGATTGTTCACCTAAAAATGAAAATTCTGTCATCACCCTCATGTTTTTCCAAACCCATAAGACTTTGGTTAATCTTCGAAAAAAATTTAGACCATGCGCCTGGCATGCCGACCATTTTTTCCTGTCATTAAACTACACGCGCTAAGTGTACTTGTGCCATGCACTTTAGACCATGCACTTAGATCGTTAAAATAGGGCCCTAATTGTCAATGCATGCTTATTTTGTGTCTCATTTGATTGGATGGACCAGCCTTCAATCTAAGTGGGCCAGTGCCACCCTGACCTTTATGTAGTATCACAACTGTTTGATATGATGAAGTTTTGGTTACCTTGACTCTCAACGGAGGGACAGAATCCTCTCAGGTCTTATGGGTTTGGAACGACATGAGGATGAGTAAATGATGACAGCATTGTAATTTTGGGGCAAACTATCCCTTAATAATCTTAAAAGACTGAGTTTAGCACTAGCAATATTTATCAGTATAGGCAAAGAAACATCTGAAAGACGTTCGTAGTACCCCTGAGTTGTTTTTATAACTAATCCGTGTCTTATCTAAAGACCGTTAAGCATTAAAGGATTAGTTCACTTTCAAATGAAAATAACCCCAAGCTTTACTCACCCTCAAGCCATCCTAGGTGTATATGACTTTCTTCTTTCTGATGAACAAAATTGGAGAAATATTAATAAATATCCTGACGCATCCAAGCTTTATAATGGCAGTGAACGAGACCAACGAGTATGAGCTGAAGAAATTTTCTTCATCCCCATCCATCCATCATAAACGTACTCCACACGGCTCCAGGGGGTTAACCCTTAAATGCATGACTGTTTCGCCAATCATTCTTACATATTCGGGTCTTTATCGACCCGGATCTATATTTAACACGGAAGGATCTCTACCTGTTGCGATAATATAAACTCCTCTGATATTAGAGTAACAATTACACAAGAATAAAATAAAGCATATTTTGTTACCTTTTGGAGCTTAAAAGGGTTCAGTTTGAGCAGATGTTTTATGCCATCATCACTGTCCTCGTCAGAGCTCATTTCCCAGTAAATTCAGCAAATAATGGGCTAGTTTTATGTTTGAGGTCACGAATATGAGCCCATTCGCGATCTCAAACGTATTCTCAAAAACTATATAATTTTTAACATCTTCAAAATCAATATTTCGATCGCTAACAGCTTCACCAGATCCATGCAGTAAGAGTTACAGTCATATTTCATTGCATTTAGTACTTGCTCTGCAGTAAATCGCTGAGCCATTTCATGTTTTTCTTATTTTGTTTTCTGTCTAAATGAGTCGTCACTTCAGCATTGTGTATCAGACATCGCCACCTTGTGGAATAAAGGTGAATTGCACTTATTCCGTCATCTAAGATTCAGTTATTGTTGTGAAGAAAAATATACTTACACTCATACACACCTCGGGTCGTTAGCGACCCTATACAATTTTTACAAAAAATGAATACAAAAATAGGAATTCTTTTATAATTTTATGATTTTTTTCTTGTTATATTCTTTATAATGAATTTATTGAGGAATACCAAGAAGGTTGATGTCTAACTTTAAAAAATGATTGAGGAGGAGTGAATGATGTCCCGGGTCACTAAAGACCCGAAGTATGCATTTAAGGGTTAATAAAGGCCTTCTGAAGTGAAGCGATGCGTTTGTGTACAAAAAAATCTATTTTTACAAGTTATAAAGTAAAATATCTAGCTTCTACCAGACTGCCTCCCATATCCGAGGCAGAAAGTGTAAAACTTTTGCAGTTCAAAAAGCTTACGCTGTCCTACGTCTTCCCTATTCAACATATGGAAAAAGCTTGACGTGACGCCAGTTCCTTTTTTTTTTCCGCCGCAATTTGAATACGGAAGGCGATCTGGTGGAAGCTAGATATTTTACTTCATAACTTGTTAAATATGTATATTTTTCTTATCGCTTTGCTTCAGAAGGCCTTTATTAACCCTCCAGAGCCGTGTGGAGTACGTTTATGATAGATGGATGTGGATGGAAACACTTTCTTCAGCTCATACTTGTTGATCCTCGCTCACTGCCATTATAAAGCTCATATGCGTCAGGATATTTATTAATATTTCTCAGATTGTGTTCATCAGAAAGAAAGCCATATACACCTAGGATGGCTTGAGGGTGAGTAAAGCTTGGGCTATTTTTCATTTGAAAAAGTGAACTAATCCTTTAATGACACTTATGCCTCATTTAGCTATAATCTTAGCAATGCCAATACCTCTCTACAGTCATTTTTTAGGGTTTTAATGCTGATGAGGCTTCTCTCCTCTCGGTTAATTGCTCTTCCCTCTACATGGCTTTCAGAGATCCACCGCGGCGGCCCTATGCGACATCACAACTGAGATTCTAAGAACAATTAATGCCACTGAAAGCGCTATGAACGAGTTGGCCCACTCAAATCCTAATGACAGACTTCAGTTAGCGGGCACTGATGTTAAGCAGGCTGATGATGCATACAGGGAACTTGAGGAAAATGTAAGCTTATCCCTCTTATAGATCCTGTTATGTTTGTTTGAAGGAGAGAGTTTAGACACTTGGAATACCAATGGGTTTTATATCACTAACGTTTGTAAGATTTGTTCAGAACTGAATTTTTGCTATGTTTTCTTTCTTTCTTTTTTCACCGCAGGTGTACATGACTTCAGGGAAGTCCTTCGATATAACGAAAAAGTTGCAAATGATTGAACAGAATGCCAAGAATCACTACAGAGGCCCGCTAACTGATTCAGAGCTCTCTGATCTAGAGGACCAGGTTGCTTTGGCAGCCGCTAAAGTTCAAAGCACAGAAAGTGAGGTGAGTTATACATTACAAATATTGTGTGGCTCGACTCTATCTATCTGTCTATCTATCTATCTGTAGATATTAATTATTATTATCTATCAGGTCTCAGACATTGAGAACAAGATAGCTGCTCTAAGTGCTAAAGGATTATCAATTGATAAAGCCAAGAAAAAGGTGAACTGAACAAAGAGCATTGGTAAAATTCAATTAATTTTCTTGCAGATTTGCAACTAATTAGGTGTTTTGTTTAATTTTATTCCAGGCACTGAGTATACAACAAAAAAGGAAGTTTTCCCAAGACATTCCTTCAAACAGAGTACACTTTTGAGTGTAAACAGGACATCACTTTAACTTCTCTGTTGCATCAGCCCTTATACGTGTGCATGCATTCAGTCCAGAGGATGTTTTGCAAATCATCAGAAGACAAGAATACTCTGAGCCCCAAAGGATTAAACAGTATTTTTCCATTTATGTTCAAATTTTAATTGCATGAGTTATGTTGTTTCAGAATGCATTTTCACTAGTACAAATTGGTTCAATTACTAGGAATAACATTTCTCCTATACACAAATGCAATGTAGATGTCAGTGAGGTTGTCATGTATTGCTAATGAAATATACCCTATATATGAAAATATATGTGCCCATATTACTCCGTAATATAATGACTTATCTAATATTAATCTGATCTTGAATTAGCACTAGTAAACTTTGTGTCTTGTGTAAATGATCAGGCGACTTGACCAAACCCCAGCTTTAACTAAAATCATTAGTTAAAATAATGAAATTGACAAAATATGTATTCCTGCCAAGAAAACAATTGCTTTTCCTTGCCTGCTTTGTTCCTCAAATTGCGTTTACAACTTTGAGATTTTAATAATAAAGGAAGGTATTCCAAATAATAGTTTTTCCTTTATTGCATCATTCTTTTTGGAGATACACTAAACTTGTCACTTTATCATACCTTAACGCTTTAAGTTATAAATGTTGATTCATTAGAAATGTAACACTTGTTCCTTTGGAAAATGCATTGTAAAATAGAACATGTTTGTGTTGCTTTCCTGCTTGAAGGGGTAAAAAAAGATATTAAACCAACCCCAACTGGTTTGCTGGTCTTAGTCGTTCTCCAAGCCTGGTCATGCTGGTCTGTCGACTAGTTTTAAAGGCATTTAGGCTAAACAACAGCTTCTTGACCATCTTAAGTTAAGGCACTTCTAACAACAGCTTTTGCTTAAACGTTAGCAAATGCTTCATAATAGATAATGCAAATCAAGGATGTCTGTTATGCATGTAGAAAGCTATCCATTAGCATTCTCATTCAATCTCTCATTCTAGTGACTATCCTGAGCAGTGAAGTGTAAGTCTGCAAACAAGGAAAAGTTCATTTCATGCTGACAGACTTCATTACAAGCAGGGGCTAGATAATTGTTGGATGCCAAGCCAAAGCTTGACCCCATTATTGCAATTGCATCTGCTTGGTGTTCATTGTAGAGGAGTGTGCTCCCCTCTAGTGGACATATAAAGAAGGCTAGCATTTCTCAGATCTTAACTTAAAATCTCAAAACTGCTCCACATCATCTAGCCACTTGTGCACATCATAAAAGCAGTTTCTCATTCTTTTGAACAAATTGCAAATGCTTTGCATTCATGCAATCGATTATGTACAATTGTCTGCTGTTTCCTACATTATCAATTGCTTATGTCATGCATGCTGATCAAAGTATATTATACGGTTCTGTTGATTAGTCTTACCCCTCAAAACATCTAGGCATTAGTTCCTTCCATAAGTCATTAAATGCAAAACTGTTAAGCATATTTTCTACACATTTCTATTAGACTTTTTTGTAAATGTGTCCTGAATTGATGAACTGCAGAGGTGAATTCTGAATTTCACTAATGAAGGAAAATGTTTTAAGCATTAGATCAACCAATTATCAACCAGTTCTCTAATATAGCTCAACGGTACATCTCATGAAGCTTCATTTGGGAAGCATATAGGCAGAGCACAACTTAGTATTACACACTCTGACAATGGAAGAACAACAAGGAAACAAACAGGCTCAACAGCTGGGAAGAAGAAGAGGAGCAAGGATGTGTGGAGGCAAACAGAGGAAGAGGTAGAAGAGGCCAAGATTGTAGACATCATGTTCTCAGTCATGACATTATGTTGAAAGGTACAGCCGAATGTTGGGAGAACAACTGTGTCCTCAATCATTCACATGTTTGTAGACAGAACAGGTGTGTAATCAGACAATGTTTACTACTGTAAAACTGTACTTACTGTGCTATATTACATTAGTCCACTTGCATTTTACCTTATAAATATACTTTATTATAGAGACATAATGTAACACACACACACACACACACACAAACAAACATCTTTTTGTTTATATTGCAATGACATTGTACTATCATTTGTTGAAAGACAGACCGTAAAAGTGTAACTGTGAATCCTATCCAGTCTCTTGCAATCAATATTCCACTTAAAAGTAATGTGTAAATTTGTACTGTTGAAATTTATATGCCATTGAGATAAAGTGCAGTCTTGTGCATTTTCAATCATTGCCATCAAAATTGTAGCCAGTTTACATCTGAAAATACTAACCGAGTACATTGTTATATTGACAACATGACTAAACATTTTGACTATCTTCTTTGTGAACAATGACACAAGGACTTGAGGTCATTGACATAAATACTTACTTTTGAGAGATGAACTAAGGATTTTGAGCATGTTACAGGCTTTTGCAGGTAATCCGTTGTGTGCTGCTGTTTGTACCAATTGTTTCGAGAAATTCACTTACTGGTTTGCAAGTCTTAAGGATGATTCAAGAAATGTAACTGAGAAAAAATTAAAAATCTAAGTTGCAATTGTATTTGGGAATATTGCGCTTTTCCTGTGATTGGATGTACTGGACTTATATAGTGAGAGATGGAGAATCCTTTATTAGTAGCTGCTTTATAATCTTTTATAAAAATATGACGATTATATTTTTTAAATTAAAAAGAAATATCACACATGCAGTCAGACATGTATAACAACATTTTCTCCTATATGTGGCTTTGAAAATCACATCACCCTGGACCACAAAACCAGTTATAAGTCACACGGGTATATTTGTAGCAATAGCCAGCAATACATTTTTCTTTTATGCCAAAAATCATTAGGATATTAAGTAAAGATCATATTCTATGAAGATATTTTATAAATTTCCTACCATAAATAAATTAAAAAAATATATTTTTGTGAGTGGATATGCATTGCTAAGGACTTCATTTGGACAACTATAAAGGTGATTTTCTCAATATTTTGATTTTTTTGCACCCTCAGATTCCAGATTTTCAAATACACTCTTAAAAATAAAGGTTCTTTATTGGCATTGGTAGTTCTATAAAGAACCTTTATCTTCCATGGAACATTTCCATCGTACAAAAGTTCTTTAGATTATTAAAATGTTCTTCACATTAAGGAAAAATGGCTCTGTTAAGAACTGCTCAATGAAAGGTAAATTTGAGGAACCAAAATGGTTCTTCCATGGCATCGATGCGAAAACCCCCTTTTCGAAACTTTATTTTTAAGAGTGTAGTAATATTATCCTATCCTAACAAACTACATCAATGGAAAGCTTATTTATCCAGCTTTTAGACGATGTATAAATCTCAAAAAAAAAAAAAAAAAAAAAAAAGACCCTTATGACTGGTTTTGTGGTCTAGGGTCACATATGACATTGTAATTGTCTAATAAAGCAGGCAGATAGATAGATAGATAGATAGATAGATAGATAGATAGATAGATAGATAGAAATGGCGCGTGAATCATATCCAACAATAATATTCTGAAGATATTTTGTCCTAAATGAAAGAAGACGGAAATAATTAAAATGCAAAGATAGGCCCCGCCCACACGCTCCGCCCACTTTTCCGCGCAGCGCCCGTCCAGCCCTCAGACCGTGTGCCATTGGGCTGCTTTATTCTCATCCTAGGGCCGCTCATCATCCGGTTCGCTTTGCCCTAGAAACAAATGCAGCTCTGGACCGACAACTTTATTCTTTATTCGTTTGGTTTGACGCTAGAATGGAAGGAATATAAAGGGATGAGCGTTTACATTCACAGGAGTGTATATGGTGTATCGGTTCATCAGCAGACTGTCATCTTCGTGATGTTTTGACAGATCGATGTGTCGTTTGAATGTGCAACAGGCTCCCGCCATATATTCATGCGCTTCATGGAGACGATGGGTCATCAAAGGGAGGATGTGTCCTAGGGCTCTGCGTTTTTTTGCTTGTGGTTACAATATAACCATTTATTAATGCTGTTCACTCACGACCATGTCTCTTTGAATAGTGATCTTTGATCTGCACACAGCTGAACAGCTCTTCAGTTTGGCGAGGTCATTTTTGTGCCAGAGTATAAGGGAATTTAAAATGGCAACTCAAGTTACGGGGAGGAAAAGAATTCCCAACCGGGAGAAACTATCGGCGGAGGATGATGCGCTCAGTCAAATAGCTCGAGAGGTAAGACAGATGACCAGCATTTCACGCGCTCGATCATGCTGCGCAAAATGTCGTCTGGAGTTCTCCAAATTTAGGGGATCTCCAATGATCTTGATGAATTATGAAAGGGTCGGTTGTGCTGTTCTGTCCTCACTCCCCGTTTTCCGCATGCAGTAAGGAAAAATGAGCACGGATACGATGACGCTTGTCCTTCAATAATGTGAATGGGAAACATTGCACCCCTCCCCTCCCAATTATTAGGCTCTTGTGATGACAAAAACGCATTATTCGTCGCAGTCTGAATCGAGGTATTGTTGCTAGCATGACCTACATGATTGCAGAATAGGTTAATTACAGTCTTAAACAGTTGAGTCAAGCATTTGTCCTATAGAAATAGCGTTATAGTGCAGTTGAGCAACAGCATCCTCATGTTTGGATACCTGCACAGCCTCGTGACGTCATGAGGCGAAGATCAAACGAAAATGCTGACGTCACAAGCTGCTCTGATGCGGCACATCACACCCAGTGAATGGCCCAAATAGCCTTTAGGGATGTATTTTAAAATACACAGAGCTCAAATGGTGCTGATCACTTAAATACTCTGCCACATGTGATCCTCGGTTTTCAGTTCTTAATGAAAAGCAGACACTAAGCTACTAGGTTTCTTTCTTTTCTGAAAGGAAAATGTGGGTCATAAATGCAGTTGTTTTTACCTATGCTCATCTGTTATTATCTATTATAAACAGTTAATGGATGTTGTTATAATGTTTCAGAAGATGTCCCAAGTCAGAGATTTGTTTTTAGTGCCACAAAAATATGCAGGTTTTCACCTAAATACCTCTGTGACCTTTTTGGATCAGCGGACCACATCTGGAAAGCATTTCCTCACTGAAGAATCCTCACAATTTTCCCCATCACACTTCTTTCTTCTAATTGACCTTGACCTTATCTTGATTCTTAGCTGGTGCCCTTAAAGGGATAGTTCACCCAAAAATGTACTCACCCTCAAGCCATCCTATGTGTATATGACTATCTTCTTTCAGACGAACACAATCGGAGATGTATTTAAACATATCCTGGCTTTCTAAAGATTTAGAATGGTAGTGTATGCATCCAATACATGCATCCATCCATCATGAAAAATGGCTCCAGGGGGTTAATAAAGGCCATTTAAAGCAAAGCGATGCATTTTTGTAAGAAAAATATCCATATTTAAAACTTTATCAACTATAATAACTAGCTTCCAGCCGATTTGCGGCGGAAGAGTGGCCTCTGACCCGACGCATGATGCAGTGACGAATGCAAAAGCGCAGAGGATAGAGTAAAACAAAACACCGGTTACAATTAGAAGTCTAAAATGAGAAATTTTAAAGAGAAATGTTGGAGAATTTCGATATAAGAGAAGGGGAGCTTCAGCCATATTTGTTTGAACCGTGAGAGGCGTCTAAGCTTACGATACTCCTACATCCTGCGTCATACATCGTGTTACGGGCTACTCTTGTGGCACAAGTTGATTTGTGCAGTATGCATACAGTCGTCTGCCATATTTAAATCAGTTCATGTGAGTACAATGGTTCAGTATTAATATTATAAAGCGACGAGAATATTTTTGGTGCGCCAAAAAAACAAAATAATGACTTATAAAGTGATGGCCGATTTCAAAACACTGCTTCAGGAAGCATCGGATCATAAATGAATCAGTGTGTCGAATCAGCTGTTCGGAGCACCAAAGTCACGTGATTTCAGCAGTTTGGAAGTTTGACACGCGATCTGAATCATGATTCGATACACTGATTCATTTGTGCTCCGAAGCTTCCTGAAGCAGTGTTTTGAAATCGGCCATCACTAAATAAGTCGTTATTTTGTTTTTTTTTTGGCGCACCAAAAATATTCTTGCCGCTTTATAATATTAATATTGAACCACTGAACTCACATGAACTGATTTAAATATGTTTTTAGTACATTAATGCATCTTGAGAGAGGAAATGTCTTTGCTCCCTATGCAGGCCTCACTGAGCCATTGGATTTTTAACTAAAATATCTTAATTTGTGTTCTGAAGATGAACGAAGGTCTTACGGGTGTGAAACAGCATGAGGGTGAATAATAAATGACAGAATTTTCATTTTTAGGTGAACTAACCCTTTAACCCCCTGGAGCCGGATGGATTATATTTATGATGGATGGATGCATTTATTTTTGGCTTCAAAACAGGTCCCCCTGTTCACTACCATTATAAATCTTTGGAGAGCAATGATATATATATATATATATATATATATATATATATATATATATATATATATATATATATATATATTTTTTTTTTTTTTTTTTTGTAAATATATCTCCAATTGTGTTTTTCTGAAAGAAGATAGTCATTAACACCTAGGATGGCTTGAGGGTGAGTAAATGGGAGCATGGGGTAATTTTCATTTTTGGGTGAACTGTTCCTTTAATAGGCAAAGTCTTTGGATGTATCAGGGACATTTAGTCCATAAAATTAGCTCCAGCTAAGGAATGGAAAATGTAATGATGGTTTGCATCATTTGCCCTCTGGTCCTTGTGTTCTTGTAAAACTCTGTACACACCCTCTATTAAACTCACAGGATGAATCAGTCCTTGAATCCTCAAATGTTGTTCTTCTTTCTCATTGAAACTGCACAATCAGCCATTGCCCAAACCAGGGAGAATTGAGTCAAATAGTTAAATCAATTAAAAATGTTGTCATTATTTTCACATCTTCATGCGATTCCAAACCAAAATTGTCTTTTCTTCATCTGTTTAACACAAAAAGTGATTTTTTTTAACTGGCCGCTGTTTACAATATCCACAAAAAATGTACCATAAAAGTATCATTAATGTTGTCTTTGCAATTTGTGAACTATTTTCCACGAACAGGCTTAAATTTGTCACACTGACATCCGCCCTGCCCGTCCAATTCATGCACAGTTGGATTGATTATGCACTTGGATTTGTGCTTTCTGAAGCTAAAATGATTGAATAATCATGCACTTAGTCTGATCTTTTCAGTGATTTAGTTGATCCAGTTCACAAAAAACCCATATAATTTGTTCACTAGTCCACAGTCAGTGTAATTCAGAGGAAAACTGTGTTATATAAAATTATTTCTTTTGTCTTCAATGTAAGAAAGAAAGTTTTACAGGTTTGAAATTTTTTTGGTGAACTTTGTATTTGACAGGAGAGGCACAGTCACATAGCAACATAATAGTCTGCATTTACACTGCAGGTCTTGATGCCCAATTCCGATTTGTTGACTATACCAGATTTTTTTTTTGACAACTAGCCTACATCTTATTTTAAAAGTGACCGATATCTGCATTTACACTAAACACTTGGTGAAACAACTCAAGGTAGATGTACTGACCTGGAAAAGCTTAGGCCGAAAAGGAAGTAAAATGGCGAGATTTACAATGGACGCAGATGCAAGTTTTGCTTTCCAAACGTCTTTAAAGGTCAGCAAAACATTGGTCTCTAAAGGCAGAGAAAAAGAGGAGAGCCCTTGTTGGCTGGACATTGAAAAGAGTCATGTGATCTCGGTTGGTGTCCACCTGAGTTGACGTCATTTGCCACCGTCGCTTTTTCAATGACATACGACTCAGGAATACCCGATCTGTCTGCTTATATGGCAGATGCAATTGTATATCTGATTGATTTATTTCCACATATGAATGAGGCCTGAAAGCAATCTGAGAATATCGGAATCCATGTGCTTTTTTCCTGCTTACACATTCATGGGTCATATCCGATCTGAGCCACATGGGAAGAAAAAATCGAAATTGGGTAATTTGAACCATATAATGTAAATGCGATGTTAGACAGCTTTGTTTAGGCATGAGTTAGGTGTGCAGTCTGATATGGAGTCATTAGGACACTGGGCCAATCTGACAGCTATGTTTTTATGTAGCAGGCATTATGGAACAGCAAGACTCTACAAGCTTGATCACATTTGTTCGCAGAAGTGTTGGATTGGGTGCTTCTTCCCGGGTTAGTGACATCACTAACCCTAAAATTGACATAAACCCCGCCCCCGTGAACACCAACAAAGGGATGAGGCCATGTTGGGCTGCTTTAGAGAAGAGGAAGAGTTGTTGTAGTAGAGTGTTGTTGTCATGCCGTCATTTTACGCCGGACTGCTTCACAAACGAGGATCAATTCAACACTGGATTTGCACAAAAGATGAACATGACGGCACATGCTAGTGGATGAGTTGAATCAACTCCACAGCAACTATATAAATTTATCCACTAACCATTCAGAAACGTCCAGTTTCATTCTAAAAGTTGTAACTTCTTCCTGAGTCTCTCCATCAGTGTCGACTCCGGTTTGAACAATGTAAGGCTGAACACCGTTACTGACAATCCTCATTTTGGCTGCGTGAGTTTCTCCAGCTTTGTTGTTGTTGAGCTGTTAAAGCTCCGCCCTCTTCTGGAAAGGGGGCCGGGAGCAGCAGCTCATTTGCATTTAAAGGGACACACAAAAACGGTGTGTTTTTGCTCACACCCAAATAGGGGCAAATTTGACAAGCTATAATAAATGATCTGTGGGGTATTTTGAGCTGAAACTTCACATTCTGGGGACACCAGAGACTTATATTACATCTTGTAAAAGGGGCATTATAGGTCCCCAATATAACAATACTTGTTATATTGTCTGGATAGATTTTTGGCTTCTTCTGTCTCTGAGCTTAAACTGCTCACATTACAGCCAGCATAAATGGTATGATCTAGGGTTGGGGGCACGGCCTCGTTCAGACTGTAAGTTTAAATGTGATTTTTGTGCATATCTGATTGGAATCTGATCATATTTAACAAGTGTGAATGTCAAAAAAGTAATATGAATTGCATTTACAAATCACATCAGATCTAAACAGTTGTGGTTTGAAATCCTATTCAAATTGCATTGCTGGAAATCTGTTTCAGTCTGACCACTCTAATTGGATTTCTTGTGGTTTATGTATGTCACTTTCTCAGTGAGGTCAGACATTGTTATAGGAAACATGCTGAAAGTCACTGCAGAAACAAGGCTGTGTTGTTGCAAAGTGACGGTTAAACAGAAATAATGGTGACATTTTTTTGAGACCGGCGGAGATGACAGCTTGGAATAAAGCCACGCAAACCAGCCTCCTATGTTTCTGCCACTGCCTCAGAAGGCATAGTCCCGCGCGGTGGTTGCGTACTGTCATGTTGTAAATAAGACAGCATCTGTATTGCAAATTCCTCTACGTTGCTGTTGTTGTTTTTGGGGAATGCCTACCAAAGCAATGTCATTGCCATAAAAACCAATGTAGATATTCTGGAAAACATAAGAGGTGCACAAGACACACATATCAGATCTGAACAGTTGCGATACACAGTGTGGACAGTCAATAATTTAGATCAGATTCCATTCGGATACACAAATAATTGAATTTGCATAGTGTGAACGTAGCCTGGGCTCATTGGATAGGGTTCCACCCATAAAAATTAGGCAATGACTGCAATAATAGCTTACGCTCAATTGATCAAAACCTGCCGGTGCAGAAACAAAACTTTTTTTCTGAAAAATTTGCTGTACAATTCCCCTCGAGACATTAAATTATTGTTATTATTTTTAATTATGAGCCCCAATAAATGAATTCTGATGTTTCTTTTTGGTACTCATGTAGATCTAGCAGAATGAAGAGAAATGCATGTGGTCGTTGAGAATCAAGTGGATGTTATTTGAACTCTATGACCGACCTCTTTCCAAGTGAAATATCTTTACTGCGTCTTAGTTGCACAGAAGCAGAAATCACATCTCATGATCCAAATTTAACATCTACCTCAGTCACAGCATGTGGACTCCATTGGAACTTTGGACTCCATTCACATTCGACTGTTTTTCCACTCACTGCCTTACAGAAGCAGAAAGCCTTTAAGGCTGTACGTCTTAGGCTTCGTTCCAAATGGCGCTCTTGATATGTACTTATGGTCTTGCAGACCTGCCATGGCTCGTGTGCCTGTGAGACCGTAGAACATCCCATTGGATATTTTAGGGATCTCACGACCGCCCACTTTGCAGAGGCACTGATGCAGGCTCCAGAGAACTTTACTGGATAGTTTATGTGAAATAACGTCATCGAAGTGTGGATTTTGAGGTAGACCACGTAGGTTTAGGATGGCATTTGGGACCTTGTGAAGGAGTTTGACTGTGATTAATGCAAAAAAAATTGGGTTTTCAATTGTCTACACTGCAAGTAAATCACACACATTTCACTCTAGGTGACTAAATAATGTCTATCTTTAGACACTGGCTAATAAATTGTTAGACTTCACTTGCCAGTTAGAGGCTAAGAAGAAGTTTAGCATGGATATGTTTTCACTTGCATACACTTGAACACTTGAGAGTTTGTCTCTCCGTGGCTTTACGGCACAGTAGTGCACTATTCCTAGTGTATGAGAGCACTATTCCTATTCACAACGTATTTGACACATCGTAAACTCTTGGCTTAGCTGTGAGCGCTCTGTGTTTCTCTCTCACACACAAAGAGAGTACATACTAATGCACTACTACATAATATTCCTTTTTTTTTTCCCCCTGTCAAAAAGACGCAAATATAATAATAACTAAGCAGAAGCCACTGCCAGCTGATTCCTTCGGTAGTGGGCGGGAATAATACACAAGCAGCAATCTCATTGGCTAGCGCTCATCACGTTTTGATTTCAGCAAAACAGTTTGAGTGAATGCAGAGAACATTATTCATGAGCCTAGCAGCCTATCAGACCTTTTATATCGTAGTAGATACAATATAAACCAATTGGGTTGTTTTAACTCAGCGGTTGGGTTAAATGTTTGCCAAACCTGCTGGGTAGTTTTATTTAACCCAACTATTGTTTAAAAATTACTGCATTGATTGCTTAAAATGAACCCAAAGTATGTTAGAAATTAACATTTATTAATAAGTTTAATGAATAATAATTAAACAATAAACATTTATTAAATTGCTTATTAATGAATGTTTACCTTTTGATTATTATTGTTTCCTCTAGTAATTATGTGTCTGATTTTTAATTTCCAACATATTTTGGGTTCATTTTAAGCCAGCCATATAGTCATTTTTTAAACAATATTTGGGTTAAATAAAACTACCCAGAATGTTGGGTCAAACATTTAACCCAATTGCTGGGTTAAAACAACCCAAATGCTGTTCTTAACTCAGCATTTTTAGAGTGTAGTATTTTATTATTGTTCATTTTTTACAGAAACTCAGAATGACCAATAATGTCAAGCATTGCTACATAAGTTTTATACTACACTCTAAAATATGTTGGGTTAAAAACAACCCAAGTTGGGTTGAAAATGGACAAACCCAGTGATCTTGTTGTTTTAACCCAGCAGTTGGGTTAAATGTTTGACCCAACATGCTGGGTAGTTTTATTTAACTCAACTATTGTTTAAAAATGACTATATGTCTGGCTTATAAATAGGTCGGAAATTAAAAATCAGACACATAATTACTACAATGCAACAATAATAATCAAAAAGTGAACATTATTAAGCAATTTAATAAATGTTTATTGTTTAATTATTATTCATTAAACTTATTAATAAATGTTCATTTCCAACATATTTTGGGTTCATTTAAGCAAGCAATACAGTAATTTTTAAACAATAGTTGGGTTAAATAAAACTACCCAGCATTTTGGGCAAACATTCAACCCAACCGCTGAGTTAAAACAACCCATTTGCTGGGTTTGTCCATTTTCAACCCAACTTGGGTTGTTTTTAACCCAGCAGTTTTAGAATATTTATGTATATGCTTGATTGACTGATGTTTTGTTAAAGTTTCCGTTGTTATGCTTTCAAATTCTTTCATGTATCTCTGTAAAAACCTGTGCCATTTAGTGAAGAGATGCACATTCCACATCATTCATATATAAATTATTCATTCCAAATCATATGCATACATACATGCATGCATGCATAAATACAGTCTGGCAAGTAAACCTAAAAAGAAAATGACCAGCCAATGGAGATTCTATTTTCAAGGTGTGCATAGAGGGTTGATTTGTGGAGGAAAAGGTTTTTGGCTCATGAGGGAAAGAGAATTTAGCTGACCTAGTGATAGAAGAGTATTTAGCCCCTGCCTCACTGCAGCAACAGATTGGCCAGCCACCACCCACTGACCTGCATCCTTTAAGCCTCTCCACAACATCCTGTGTTAATCGCCCCTCTAGGAGCTCCACTACTGTGCATTATTTTGGCCACTTTCATTGAAACTCCTCAGACAATGAAAATGTATTCCCTTTCAGGGCTACTGATGACAGTTTCCAGTGTAAAGTGCCAGGAATGCAGAGGCAGTTATTCTGTTAGTCATGCAGGGTCATATATCAGCCTATTCTGCTCTCTGTGGTGCAGTGGAAGGTGATGTTGTAGGCCTTCGGTAGTGTGCGCGTTAGGGGGGTTGCAGTAAGCCTGCGATTAAGTTGCTGGGTAGACTGAGGTGAGGAGCAGACAGGAAGTGATGCGTTATGGGCCTGCATTGAGCAGATTAGTCTGGAGTTACTCTCCATGACCGTCTAATCTCCTGCACTGTCACCTAGAAAACAAAAACAACTCGTTCCCTATAATTCTGTATTACATTTGCTCAGAATCAGCTTTACAAATGGGTCAATGACTGATTTTTTTTTATCTTTTATCTTATTAAAGGGGACCTATAATACCCCTTTTACACGATGTATTATAAGTCTCTGGTGTCCCCAGAATGTGTCTGTGAGGTTTCAGCTCAAAATACCCCACAGATCATTTATTATAGCTTGTCAAATTTGCCTCTATTTGGGTGTGAGCAAAAACACGCCGTTTTGTGTGTGTCCCTTTAAATGCAAATGAGCTCCACTTTCCAGAAGAAGGCGGAGCTTTAACAGCTCAACAACAACAAAGCTGGAGAATCTCACGCAGCCAAAATGAGGATTGTCAGTAACGGTGTTCAGCCTTACATTGTTCAAACCGGAGTCGACACTGATGGAGAGACTCAGAAAGAAGTTACAACTTTTAGACGTTTCTGAATGGTTAGTGGATAAATTGATGTAGTTGCTGTGGAGTTGATTCAACTCATCGACTAGCATGTGCCGTCATGTTCATCTTTTGTGCAAATCCAGTGTTGAATTGATCCTCATTTGTGAAGCAGTCCGGCGTAAAATGTATGGTTAGAACACGTGATATTTTTAGAGTCAATACATTTTCTTGAATTTTTTTTTGAAAAAAAAAGAAAGAAAACAATGCCACAAACAAAAATGTTTATTAATCTGCACTGATTATTTTAATGATTTGCTTGTGCTTTCCTATAAATTTCAATCTGTATTGGTGAGTCACTCCAGTCCCAGTCCACGCAAACACACACATTTGTGATCTGGGTGAATTGTGAGTCAGCATACTTGATATTCAAATTAACCCCTCCGCAAGACTGCGGAGGAGGAGGAACGCTCTTGTGTTTTTTCCATCAGTCCCTATGCAAAGTTCATTTTGCAGCCTTGCTCTGAGCCACATATGTTAAATATCGCTGTGAGGTGCAGGCTTGTTTGCTTTGGAGGCTAATACTCTGTGTGTTAATGGTCTCCAAAGACACCCAGCGTGAATGTGCTGGGCCTGAAACGGCCTACTTCTTTTCTGCCATGTTGACTGCATATAAAACTGACTAAATGTTTCCATGCTAGAAGTTCTCTACAAGAGATCAGAAATATATAGGCTATGTGATTTTGTTGTTGGGTTGTCTAATTGAAAGAGAGTCTGTTCTGAGCTGGTCTGCCCAGCAGCAGATTGTGAGGTAAAGTTAATTCACATGGGGCTGCCAAAGCATGAGTTTGATCTCAGATATTTAGGAGTTCCACTGCAGCAATTTGAATCAATTTTTACCTCTCAACCTTCTTGGATCTCAGTAAATGGCTGGAAGAGATTTGCACATGCAAATATATGCACAAACAAGTAAACAGTCCCAAGCACATTTTATGCTAAGTACAGGCTCTACTGTAAGTGCAAGTAGTTGAATCATTAATCTGAATACGGTGTTTAGATTATGATAGACATTTTGCTTCACACAGCAAAATATGATTAAGCAGCAATGTGTGAGTTGTAGAATCTGGGCTCCAGACTGCATAAATCATTTAGGAACAAATGAATGTTTAGTTACAGAATCACTGGATGAATGTAATGTTCACACACTACTGATCCTGATTGTACTTGTGCCAGATAAATATTGATGCTTTGTAAGATTTTTTCCAAAATAGGCAGAAATTAAGTGTTGTGTTAGAGTTTTCATTTTGACTCATGGTTTAGTGAGGGAGTCAGTTGTAAACTCAGTAACGGTTCTGAATGGTTCAACTGAATGAGTTTGGCCCTGTTTTTGGTTGATCAGATCACAAGTGGACGAGGGAGATACTCGTTTCCACCTGGTATGTTAATCCGTCTCTTTGGCCACTCTCAACCACTTCTGTCCTGATTTCTTCGAGGAGAGGGTCTATGGGTGGGTAAATATATGGGTTTTTGTCAGATCTTTTGTTGAAACGGCTGTGTTTTCGACTACCTCTGGAAGTGGTTTTAAGTGGACAAGCTCAAACATTTTACAACCCTTTTACACCTGTATTTAGCGTCATCCACTTGTGATCTGATTGACCTAAATCTTAATACAGGTGTAATTCATCCCTCTTACTTAAGTTAGTTTCTCATTAAAAAAGAACCAGCTCTTAAGAATCACTTGTTCATGAATGTTATTGTGCTGTTTGCTCACTTTAATGATACAATTGACAAATATATAGAGGTATATAAACTGAGATTTAATGAAACTGCATGTGGAATGTTTTCCTAACTGTTACCATCAGCAAATATATTTTGAGTGTCTGTTTACACTAACTGCAAATAGCGTCCCTTGTTGGCAAACGTTATTTACACTAGCTCCGCCCACCAATGTTTGATTGGGCTACTCAAGTCTTAAAAAAGATGCAGAGAATTCAGTGGCATAGCAGTAGCAAGTAAGGCTTGCAGACCTGGCTTTTAACATGATTGACGCAGGTTCGAATCGGCCTTTTGCCGAACTTGCATTTATTTTCACAAAAAATGAAAATAATGTTCTAAAAGTGGAAATAAACTGCGAACATGTGTTTAATAATATTAAAAGTGTTTATTGGGTAGGGTTAGGGGAAGGTGTAGGAGGGTTTTTATTCTCCCAATAAGGCAGCATCTATTTAATAATTTTAATAAATATAATAATTTACACTCTATGATATTATTGCATCCTGTTAATATACAAAAATCCTAACGTGCAAATAGTATCTGCCAATATATAAGTATAGATAGCATCTAATTACTATTTACTCTTATTGCAAAGAACTGATACTTTTGCATGGTGTAAATAGAATCTGTCACTATTTTCAACTAGTCTAAATAGCATATCGCTAAGAAAATGCTGCTATTGTCACGTAGTGTAAATAGCATCTATCGTTAAGAAAATATGCTATTTTCACTTAGTGTAAATAGAATATATTGCTATATTAACTTAAGCTGGGGACACACTTAACAACTAGCTGAAAAATTCTAAGACTGAACTGAACATACTATATGATTTTAAATGCTGACTGTAAACACAGACCGAATGCAACTGGCTCTGACTCTGCGCATTTGGGCATGATAAGTCGTAAGTATCAAATTACATTCATAATCGGCCTTACAATTGTTAAGTGTGTCCCCAGCTTTAGTGTAAATAGAATATATTGCTATTTTCATTAGTGTAAATAGCATCTATCGCTTTTGCACTTAGTGTAAATAGCTGCTGCCATATTTTAAATATGTAAGCCTATTTTGTCACGTTTCTCAAGATCATTTATTCTGCCGAGAAATACAACATAATATTTTTTACAGATTTTTTTGTAAATTGTTTAAAAGTTTTGGGTTGGTCAGATTTTTTTTTCATGTTTACCAAGGCTGCATTCATTTAATTAAAAATACCGTAAAAAGTAATATCATTACAATTTAAAATAACAGCTTTATTTAGTTAGATTTATTAAGTCTGATGGCAAAGCTGAATTTTAAGCAATCATTCAGCAGTCTTCAGTGTCATACGATCCTTCAGAGATCATTCTAATATGCTGATTTGCTGCACATTTGGAAACATTTCTTATTATCAATGCTGAAAACGAGGTCTGAAGAAGATGAAGATGGACGACAGGATTATAAAATATGAATGAGGTTTATTAAACAAAGGCTTGAGAGCATAACAGCTTGTATAAACACAAATAACAACCGACAACTAAAGAGTGGACAAGGAGGAACTTAAATACACAGTGGTGATGAACTAAATGATGATAAGCTGTAATGATGAGTTAGTGTCCATGGAAACAGATGAGTTGCGGGAAACAAAGACAAAGAAATACTGAAGAAAGCAAACTGAATATTACTGTGACAGCTGCTTAATATTGTAACATTTTTTTTTTTAGGATTCTTTGATGAACAGAAAGTTCTTTACTGTCACTTAATGCATCCTTTCTTAATGAAAGTATTCATTTCCTTTTAAAAGGACAGAATCTTACTGACCCCAAACTTTTGAATGGTAGTGTACACAGCACTGAACTGTCCCTTTGCTCTTATGTGAGTTCGCTGAGTTGATCTCTTTCCTGGCTCTGAAAGAATCTAGTTCCTTATGGTTCCATAGGGAGGGCTGTAGGTCCTGACACAGCTGAGGAGGAAAGGAACATCTGTCAGATTCTGCCACGCTCATACTTGATCTAGGACAGGCACTGTGTCTTCCCCTCACAGAACCTCAAATCCCTCTAATAGCAGTGACTTTTAGTCTGTTTTTACAGAGCGGTGTTTAACGAAACCAGAAACTGAACATTAAAGCTCAAAATATAGCTCCCCCAGTAAGGGAATCCAGCCAACGAAGAAAACGCAGCAGATTGCAGTGACTGTATTTCTTTCTTCTCTTTGGTAGAGTGTCTACCAAAGAAGATTTAGTGCTTTAGAAATCATTCATGTATGACAGCTGAGACAATCAGTGAAGCTGGAGCCTTTCATAATTAAAGAAGCTTAATATTGCATTAGCAGTAATAATGTTATTTCACTACAATTTAGTTCTGCAATAACGCATGAAACCAACAAAAAGCCCTGGTCTCAAGTGGAGAATGCACACAAGTCTGGTATGACTGATAAGGCACCAGTTTATCGCATACACATGTGTCTCAAGCTGAGTCACTGATCAAAGGGTTTTGACCTGTGGAGCTACTGGCATGTGCATGTGTTTAGACTGTAACTGTTCTTTGTTGGTGCAGTATTTCAGTAGACATTATGGCATGGAAACTTTTGGAATTACATTTCTCAAACTGTGGTTGGGACTCTTCTTGTTTCCATTAGGATCTTTAGCCTAATATTGTTGCTTAACTTACACTTGTTAACTAGCTGGGTTGTTCAGTTTCTTTTACAAAATATACCCATGATAACCATTGTGTCCACCTGGATTATTAACATGACTACACTATGGTAAAACTGAGAATGCACAAATAAATAAATAAAATGACAAAGATTCTGAAAGGTTATTCACAATATGGAGATCGCATATTATTGCATGGCTCCCTGGAACTTGATTTTGTTTGGGCACAATCCAGCACTCTGATATTATTCACCATCATCCATGGCAACACTGTATATCAGACCCCTCATCTAGGTAAAGGCCTTTTCACACTAGCAAAAATGTTTGGCACAAAAATTTGGTGCAAATTTTGCGTGGAATTTTTCTGTTCAGATAAATTCAAATAAACGGCGGGTGGTCTGAATGAGAATGGCGCTTATGGAAAAGCAGAGTGGTGCACAACTTTTCATTTCTGACACCTGTACAGAGACAAGAGGAGTCGGTTTCTTTCTCTGCTATTCACTGTCCCTTTTGGAAATAGTATGTGAGACGAGTAATCTCTCTGAATCCCATAGTATTCATAAAACTGTAGGGAAAAAAAAGTACTCAGATTACCTATTACTTCGGGTGATATTCTAAAGTGTGCATCCTATGGATACTTTACTCTCCCATTGGGCAACAGGAGAGGATTTGTGAATGGCAGTGAAGCAATGCAACAACTGGTGTCATAGGTCACATGACAATGACAACATGCGGAAGCAGTATATGGGTGAATTTTATTCATACTACACACCTTCATACTGTCACGTGTAGTAAAGTATCTCAGGAAGACGAACTGCACAAAAGGAGTCTTTAATATAATCCACAGAAGAACACAGGAGAAGTTCAGGGGAAACAACAACCACGTTACATAGATGCCACAGAACTGAGTAAACTGAGGGCTTAAGTACACACAGAGTACAGAGTAACACAACATCTGGGTAACTCAATCAATGACTATGGCAAATGATTAGGCAAGGAGAGATTATCACACAGAAAGCAATGAGGACTGAGCAAAACTCAAAAGTAAACTAGACAGTGGATAACCCTGACAATAGCTCCCTCCTTCTGGAAGGTGCATCCTCGTGCTGCAAAAAAGTACAAAGGAGGGAAGGTGGGAGGGGTTCTTGGAGGATGTGGAGCTGGAGAGGGGCAAAAAAAACAAAGAGAAATAACAGTCCTCGATGACTGAGGCGGAGACGGTGAAAGAGAGAACCAGGGCAGAGCTGAACACCCCATGAGCCAGGGTGACGCAGAAAGTCCGGAAGGCCAAGGTGGAGCTGCAGGTGGGCGCGACTGAGGCGAAGGCATGAACTTGACAGACCGGGGCAGAGACGGAGCGATTGAGGACAATGGCCAAACTGGAGTGAAGGGTGGGCCCGGCGAAGCCAGAGAGGCAGAGGATCGAGGCAAAGAAGTCCAAGGCAAAGCCAGAGAAATGATGGAACAAGGTAAGGTCAAAAGAATGAAGGAGCCCGGTGGAGCTCGAGGGATGACAGTCCAAGGTGAAGCCGAGGGAGCGTTGCGCCAAGGTGAAACTGCTGGGTCGCCATGCCGATGTACAACCCACGTAACAATAACAATTCTGCATATGACTGCAATTGCAGGTTTCAAACAGAGATGGCGACAAAGAGGAAAAATGCCGGACTGCAGCTTTAAATATACTCGTTTTTAGAGGGTTCCGTGTTCTGTCACGCATTGCTGTAGTAAAGTATCTCACAAAGACAAATTGCACAAAAGGAGTCTTTAATATAATCCACAGAAGCACACAGGAAAAGTTCAGGAGAAACAACAACCATGTTACATAGACAACATAGAACACAGAACTGAGTAAACTGAGGGCTTAAGTTCACACAGAGATCGTTAACACAACACACAACACCTGGGTAACTCAATCAGCGACTATGACAACTGATTAGACAAGGAGAGACTGTCACACAGAAAGCAATGAGGACTGAACAAAACTCATAAGTAAACTAGACAGTGGATAAAAAACAAAACAAAAACAAATGTCAATGATTGGCCAGTTTTTCACAATGTGATGGAAAATAGATTAGAACATTTCTTAATAAAAAATTGTCACATTGATGGCATACAAATATTTATATCAGTCTGAGTAGACACACACTGCCATCGTAATTTTCATCATACATTTGTCTTGGTGTGAACAGGCCTTAACTGAAACAGACGCTCAACACACTGCGTACCCCTTCTTTCTTGTTTCGTACAAATAAAACTGGTGCCATTTTGTGTCTTTTCAGTATCGATTGTACTGAAAATTACCTCAGAGGACTATATTACTGTAATATTGTTGCAGTGTTTGTCTTGTTGCTTGGCAGACTGTTTTGTGCATTGTAATGAACTTTTTTCCTTGTATATGCTTTAAAATACTATAGGTAAAATTATACCATTTATATTTTAACCATTTTTCTGTTTCCACATTTTCCATTGGTATGTCTCTGATATTCAGTAGCGTGTGAGAGTTGCTCTGCTGAGCAGTGTGAACTCCAGCTCCCTGCATGCTGTTGACAGGCCAGTGGACATGGTTGGCAGGATCTAGGCCAGAGGCTTGTCTAAAGCCCCTTATTCAATGAGTTGTGACTTGTTCAAACAAAAGAACCAGAGCTGCTTTCTAACAGTCTGTTTGTGTCGCCTGGCAAGCTTGTTATTCTGTCCACTCTGTCATAGATTTAGCCAGACTTCATACAGTGCATTAGCCTATATATGCTGTCTGTATGGATATATTGCTTGCACAACAGCTTATAAAATCAAAAATATTTCATGCTACTTTAATAAGCAATATTGGGGTAAAAAAAAAGGTAGCACAATGGAATTTACTAATTTGATTCAACAGAGACTGTTTTCACACAAAGGTTTGATTGCTTTGTTCGAACTTCCCCATGCACCACTAGTCTCTATTCACATTGTGCTTTAAACCTTATATAATGGACTGCACCAAAAGCTCTAATGTGAAAGCAGTTCAGTTTATATGTAGGAGATATTAAACAGACAATTAAAGGCAGGATATATGCGATTTGTTCTATAAACATTTTTGTTATGCTGATAGCACTCACTAAGTTAAGACAAATTGTAAAATAGGCTCTATGTTTACATATGAGTCACATATGTGAGGTCTAAATAACTATATATTAATCTAAAAAACTCTCTATATTCCGTGACACAACAACAGTAGTATTTGTAAAAACGGTTCCAGTACTGAGGGAATATTGCATGGCTCTCAGCCAATCAGATTCAAGAACCAGAAAGAACTTTTGTATTACTTATATATATATATATATATATATATATATATACAAATTTAATCTTTTTTTACCTTAAATAATGGCTTCTCCACGGGCCTTTTGTTTTCTAGACCAATAGGGAATTTCCCCCCCACTAGGCTTTCAAACATGTCCGTTATATAACAGTATTGCACTGTAGTCTTTCTTTTGTTAGGTTAATGGGTAATGATAACAATTACATAGTGTGCTAGTTTACTCTAGTAGAGTAGGCCTATAGCATGATCAGCTCAGTTTTATTTATTTATTTTTTTTCCAGTATGAAGGAGAAATGCTTGGGTAATTTATTCACTATTTTGTTTTGAGTAAGAGGCCTACATTTAAAACACTGCCCCCTAGTGAGTCCTAAATTATTACTTAGTTTCCATAGCAAAAGCATGGATGAGTATGCAAAAAAAAAAAAAAAACGGCAGATAAGAGAAACTTATATACCATAAGTTTGTTTAAAGTAAATATGGCATTGTGAATGCAAATTCACATTTTCGGACAAAGAACAAAAGGATTGATTGAAAATGTTAATAGAAAAAATGTGACTTGCACTGATAAACATGGGTTGTGCCGACCACAATGTGTTCTCCACTGCAAATTATTGGCTGCCAAGAGCAGGATGCCATTGAAATTCAAGATACATTTATAAACCACACACTGTAAAGAACACTTCACGATAATATTAGAAAATTGCAATGTTCAATTTGAAGCCTTTTTTGTTTGTTTTTGTACAATGAATTTGAAGTGTGAGGACCAAAAATGGTGACAGATAGTAAGAGTTTACAATGATGTACATCAGTTGGGTTGTTGAGCAGCAGTTTTTTTGTCCTCTGTTATGCTTTGGATTTCACATGTTGACCGGAAATGGCAGCTTGGAGGCAGTGAGTGAGCTATTCCTTCCTGGCACTGCTTGTGTGTGTGTGTGTGTGTGTGTGTGTGTTTAACTGGTAACTTTAGTTCACAATCTGTGTTTGTGTTCACAGTTTACAATATTACAATCTATTCATGACTCTTTTTATGGTTATAACAGTCGATTATATTTTTCCTTGACCATCGTGTTGATTTTGTTGTTGTTCTAGTTAAAACATTTCTTTATAGGTAGAACAGTCATTTCTAATGGTTCTTAATCTTAGTTATGGTGCTGCTGATTGGTGCTCATTTCCACGGGACTTCCACCCCCTCACGTCAATGAAGTCAATGATGAGATTAAAACTATAATGGATTAATCACTGAAAGTCTGTGGATAGCTTAATTAGATTACATTCCAAAAACTCTCCTCAACTTATATTAGCCTTTGCTCTGCATAGAACTCATGCAGAAAAGGTTTTTCTCTCATACAGATTGACTTTCTCACTCACACTGACACTTGTAAATAGTCTTGACTTTCATTTGTATTGATTGAATATAAAAAAATGCTTTATGTGATTAGTATTTTTAGTATAGCAGTTCTGACTCTGAATCTCTCTCTCTCTCTCTGTCTTTCTTCCAGGCGGAGGCAAGACTGGCAGCTAAACGGGCAGCCCGGGCAGAAGCTCGAGAAATCCGTATGAAGGAATTGGAGAGGCAACAGAAAGAGGTCAGGAGATAATCTGTTTGGCAGACAGTTACAGGTCTTCTTAGGCTATAAGAAATAGCCTGTATTGTACGGTTCTATATAGAATGTTTCTCACTGGCTTTATTAAGAGTGTAATTACTAAATTTTGATTTAGAAAATATATTGCATCAGTAAATAATACTAAATAATTGTCATAGAAAAATATTCAATATCTTGTGCCTTGTGCAACTTTGTTGATATTCAGAATATTGAGTAACTTAATATTGAGTTACTTTTATCTGTTTTTGCTAAAAAAAAAATAAAAAAAAAAGCCTAAGCAGAATCAGAATTGAATTGGAGCAGAAACACATAAACCTTCTTAACCAGTCTTAAAGTTGTGACACAGAGAAAATAATGTATAAATATTATTTTTTTCGTATAAAGGTTTTGCTTAGCATATAGACAAAAAAGGTGGGATGCATGTGATCATGTGATCATTGATGCAGTTGTGTGTTTACCTTTGTCTGTAATAAACTGAATATGTGATATGTATGTAGTGCAGAGTATGGCTTATGAGGTGAGTGTTATTACCTTTATTTAGTAATTGTATTGTGATATTTTTGAGAGTATCATATTTCAGAATAGCTTCTTTGATAATATTTAGCGTAATAGTGAAATATTTGGGGTTGTCATTTAGAGAGTGCAGTGCTGTTGTGTGTGTTTAAATATATATTGGACAGATTATACATTACTGTTCAAAAGGTTGGGGTCAGTAAATTTTTTTAATTGAAGAAAATCTCTTATAATCACCAAGAGTGCATTCATTTAATGAAAAATACAGTAGAATAGTAATATTTTTTTTATAAAAGTTGCCAGCCACTTTTTGATCATTTTCACAAAAATTTCATGGCCTCCAGAATATTTTTTATGAATATCTGAACATGCAATATATCAAAAGAAAGAACAGAGCCTCTGCTTAAAACAACAACAAACATTTTATTCTAGCTTCATGCATTCTTTTTTATCAACGTTAAACGTTTCATTAAAAAACACCATTTTGAACAAAAAGCTGAGAAAATTACATTTTTGTCAACACCGTGCATAAGCAATGCTTTAATGCTTATTCTGCCTTTTTGTGAATGTTTTGATCGGGAGATTCTGTACTCTTTCAGAAGATGCATAACAGCGCCCCCTACCATATAACAGTGAAAATATAGATTGCCAGAAAATTCCATCAATGGCGAGGAAAGAGTTAAAGGATTAGTTCACTTTAAAATGAAAATTAGCCCAAGCTTTACTCACCCTCAAGCCATCCTATATGACTTTCTTCTTTCTGATGAACACAATCGGAGATGTGTCAATAAATATCCTGACGCATCCGAGCTTTATAATGACAGTGAGCGATATCAATGAGTATGAGCTGAAGAAAGTGCTTCCATCCACATCCATCCATCATAAACGGCTCTGAGGGATTAATAAAGTCCTTCTGAAGCAAAGCGATGCATTTGTGTAAAAAAAATCCATATTTAACAAGTTATGAAGTAAAATATCTCTAATTCATTCAACTTATGAAGAAAGTGTAAGGCCTCTTGCTGTTCAAAATGCTTATGCTACATCCTATGCCTTCCGTATTCAACTTCGCAACATCAGTTACACTTTCTTCGTAAGTTGAATACGGAAGGCGGTCTGGAGGTAGCTAGATATTTTACTTGTTAAATATGGATGTTTTTCTTACACAAATGCATTGCTTCGCTTCAGAAGGGTGAGTAAAGCTTGGGATAATTTTCATTTTAAAGTGGACTAATCCTTTAATGCATTTATGAATAAATTAATATAAATTGATTAAGAAATTAATAATCTTACTGACCCCAATCTTTCCAGTTTGTATGGTAGTGTATGTGTCCAATAAAAGTCTAGTCAAAAAACAAATTTTAAAATAAAATACCTCAGAAAATCAATTTTATGCTGTTACACATTAGCACAATTTCACCTTTTTCTTTAAAAATATTGCTTTATATCTCTATTGTAAAATACATCCGCCAGACCATTACGGGTTCATTTGTTGGCACTCTGAATCAGAATGATTCTTAAAAGGCTTTGGAGAATGTTTTGGGTTATAAAAAATGACAATATATTTTAGGCTGTTAGATTTTATTATTCTTTATACCAGCTCTATCCTGATTTATTAATAAATGATCCCTATAGTCTCCTTTAAGCTCTTTATATCTTTCTCTTCCTGTCTCACTTTCTTTCTTTCTCTTCATCCCGGTCTCCCTGCTGTTTAATTAGATATATCAAGCGCAAAAGGTAAGATATCTTTCAAACCGTGCTCACGTATTTGACCATCAGAAATACAAGCTGTAGTATTTTGCATTGTTGTTTTATGAACATCAGGTTATAAAAATACAGCTAAAGCTTGAGGAAGACCAATCCCACACTCAAACCTGTTTTTAACATCCTCCTATCCTTTCATTATAACCCTTCCTCACTTGATCGTGTTGCTCTCCTCCTCTCTGCACCAGAAATACTATGGGCTGGACAGCAAATGGGGCCATATTGAACAGTGGATGGTATGACCTGTCATTATACCACACTGCTGCATGCAGTAGACACCAAAGATAGAATTCAAATTAGAAAATGCACACAGCGCAGGTCCTGAATGCGTTAATCAAACCCTAACTATCACAGCGTATCCTTCAGAGAATGAAATTGTGATTGGTTGGTGTTGCATGTCTCTTAGGCAGTCTGTGTCTGATCCTCATTTCACAGGCTTTTCTGGAGCAGTGGGGGGCAGGAGGCCCATCTGACATGTTAGGGCTTAGTAGAGGTGGTCATAACATACAGCAGGATTATAGGCGGTCGCGTGACCCACATCTTAAAGCACTCAACCCTCTCCTCCCACCCCTCCAGACACCCTGTCTGAGCCCTGTAATAAACCGTGATATGACAGACAGCGTAATCTCTCAGTGCATGCTTTGTTCAGTTTTTGCGGTGTTTGATAATCATGTGACCTTTTGACCTAAAACTTCCTGCTTTCTGTCCTCTTTTCCTCCTCTGCTTTTCAGGAGGACAGCGAGCGGTATTCCCACCGCACTCGGAGACATACCTCGGTCTGTATCTCTCCGTCTGCTTTTTGTCCTTGGCTTTATTTAATATTTCTTTAGTCCCTTACTTTTGCCTGTGTTTCATCCTCTCCGTCACTCTCTTCCTGTGTTTCATTTTTGCCTGTAGTCTGCTGTTCATAACAGATGTCAGATGTACTTCACCCAGAAATGAAAATCAGTTAATCATCTTTATGATGTTAAAAAACTAAATTCCATGCTAATTTCCATGCGGTTACAGTGAAGCTTTCAAACATCATAAAACTCCGTAAAAGTGTCAGAAAAATAGTCCATATGACTTTTGTGCTAAATCTTTTAATATGAAAACTTTGTGTGAGAAACAGACAATGTAGGCAAACCCTGAACTGCACACACACACACACACACACACACCACACACACCTTTTTTCTGCCACAGTAATTGCGACTTTTTATGTCCCAATTTTGACATTTTCTTGCAATTGTGAGTTTATGAAGTCAGAATTGGAATTACAAAGAAATAAAGTCAGAATTGAATGATATAAACTCGCAATTGTGAGAAAGAAAAGTCAGAATTGTGAGTTATTGTGAGAAATAATTTTGTGGGAAATGTTTTATCTTATTTCTAAGAATTGTGACATATAAACTCACAATAGTGAGTTATAAAGTACACATTGTAAGATATAAACTATACCAGTTGTGAGAGAAAAAAAGAGAATTGTTAGATGAAGTAAAAATGATTATTTTTTTTTTTTGCATTCTGTGGCGGAAACATGCTTCCATGGTTTTTATATACAGCTAGTTATGAATACTAGAACCACAAAATATGTAGGTACACACACAAAATTTGAATTATAATTAAAGGGTTAGTTCACCCAAAAATGAAAATTATGTCATTAATGGCTCACCCTCATGTTGTTCCAAACCCGTAACACCTCTGTTCACCTTCGGAACACAGTTTAAGATATTTTAGATTTAGTCCGAGAGCTTTCTGTCCCTCCATTGAAAATGTATGTACGGTATACTGTCCATGTCCAGAAAGGTAATAAAAACATCATCAAAGGTCCATGTGACATCAGTGGGTTAGTTAGAATTTTTGAAGCATCGAAAATACATTTTGGTCCAAAAATAAAAAAACTACGACTTTATTCAGCATTGTATTCTCTTCCGGAATCTTTTCCATTGAATTGATTCCATTGATTGATCCATGATTGATTCCATTGAATCCTTTCATCTGTCGGCGTTGGTAATGCACTTTTACGTCATTGTTTTTGGCGATTAGGACATCCGCAACATGCATACTTGCGCACCATTTTAAAAAATATAGCAATACCAAAATACAAACAATGTAGAATAGTTTGAATACAGCGTGCGTCTCCCTCAGACTGTAAACGAAGCTCGGGCGCACCGGATAACACGTCAGCAGCGTCTTACATCAGAAGCGTCACTGCGGAGTCGTGAACCACACTCCGGAGCTGAAGGGGGCGGTAATGCACCAATAAGCTGGATGCCAACCGCCGTAAAACAGGAAAGAAGAAGAGAAGCGGAGTCGTGAACGCGGAATGACAACAGACCCGAAGAGAAGACAATGCTGAATAAAGTTGTAGTTTTTGTTATTTTTGGACCAAAATGTGTTTTCGATGCTTCAAAATGTCGCGGATGTCCTAATCGCCAAAAACAACCACGGCGACGTAAAAGTGCATTACCAACACCGACAGATGAAAGGATTCAATGGAATTAATTCAATGGAATCAATTCAATGGAAAGGATTCCGGAAGAGAATACAATGCTGAATAAAGTCGTGTTTTTTGTTATTTTTGGACCAAAATGTATTTTCGATACTTCAAAAACTTCTAACTAACCCACTGATGTCACATGGACTACTTTGATGATGTTTTTATTACCTTTCTGGACATGGACAGTATACCGTACATACATTTTCAATGGAGGGACAGAAAGCTCTTGGACTAAATCTAAAATATCTTAAACTGTGTTCCAAAGATGAACGAAGGTCTTACGGGTTGGAACGACATGAGGGTGAGTCATTAATGACATTATTTTTATTTTTGGGTGAACTAACCCTTTATTGAAATAAAAAGTCACATTTGTGTACTTAAAGAGAGTACACTTTCATGACACACACTTAAATGCACTTTTAAAAAATCACTGACAAAAATGTTGTAAAGTATGCATCTAATTCTATCCTTTTTTGACCCACATCTTCTTTAGCGGTTTGCTATGGCAGTAAACTCACAGGCATGCAGAAAAGCAGAGTTTTACACTCCCTGTTTTCTTTGTCTTCCTGTCTCAGATATCAGATGATGAGGAGCGGATGTCTGTTGGCAGTCGGGGCAGTTTGAGGGTTAGTATACCTGTGATTCTTTCTTTAAAGCTTTCATTGGAATGATACAATTAAAAAAATTGGAGATTTTATTTGACGTTTATTTTCTCTTAATTTTAATCTTCTGTCACTTAAATATTATAGATATTCAGGATTTACACTACCGGTCAAGGCTGCATTTATTATGTAAAAAACAATAATATTGTGAAATTATTATTACAGTTAAATAACTGTTTTTAATAACAGTTTTTATTTAATAGATTTTAAAATGTAATTTATTTCTGTGATGGCAAAACTGAATTTTAAGCATCCATTAATTCAGTCTTTTAGTGTCACATGACCAAGTCTAATTGTATTATTGGTGCTCAATCATAATAATGTTATTCTCAATGCTGAAAACAGTTTTTGCTGCTTATTATTTTTGTTGAAGCCATGATGCACTTTTTTCAGGATTATTTGATGAATAGAAAGTTCAAAAGTTCAGTATTTATTTTAAACAGACATCTTTTGTAACATTCTGACATTTTGACATTTGAAACATTTGACATTTTTCAATGAAAGAAAGAATTAAAGAATTACATTAAAATGATCAAAATGTCAGAATGTTACAAAAAGATGTCTGTTATGATGTCAAAAAAAAAAGATGTCAGACTGGCGTAATGATGAAAATTGCCATCACAGGAATAAACACTACATAACAACACTTTTAAAATATATTAAATAGAAAACAGTTATTTTAAATTGTAAAACATTACAAAATTGCAATTAACCTAATCTAAACTTTTGACCAGTAGTGTAGAAAAGCATCAGTGAAATGCAAAGAGAAACTATTTAAAATAGCTTGCTCAAATCACTGAAGTTATGTCAAACAAATAATCTAATCTCGTTATTTGAAGCTAATTTATTAAATGAATAAGCATAATGAATCCAGAGTCTGTGCGGCCTGCGTTTGCACACAGATCCTGTCACTGCTTATTCCCGCTTTCATTCATTCTTCATCACTTGTGCGACAGTCTGTCACCGCAGCTATTTTCATGTTTTTTTTTTATTTCTCATTCTCACGTGTTCTTTTGTCCTCTTCTGCTTGCCGTAGGGTAACCACACAGATCTCTGCAGCAGCACCAGCAGTCTGCCTTCAGCCAGACTACAAAATGGACGGGTCTGTCCCTCTCACAATCCCTAACAATCCCTCTTTATTCCTTCCTTTAGAATTAGTTCTCTTCTTCATTGTTTTATCTTTAAACCCTTTCTTCATTTTGCCTGCTCCTCTTTCTCGGTCACTCACAGGAACGCTTATTTTCTGTCAACTGTCAGTAGATCAGAAACTGAAGGGTTCTGGAAGTGAAAATCACATTCAAAATAACCAAATTGATTGACAAATAGACTTTTTGTGATGAGAAAATATCAATTTAAGTGATTGTGTAGGCAACTGTAAAATCCTAAGATCTGAAATTTTAATTTCAACTTATTTAAATGATATTTTTCATGATTTATCAATTTTTTTTCTTTTGTCAAATCAACTTAGATAATTAATGTGATTCATATAACATAATATTTTGAGTTTCTCTTGATTAAATCGTCTTCATTGTATTAACTCAAACTTAAAGGTTTGAGGCAAACAGGTAACTTATTTTTAAAGTTAAACCAACAATTCTTTTTTACAGTGTGTATATTCTTAAGTACTACATATACTTACAATAGCACTGTGAAATCTACCAATCAGAGAAGTCATTGTTACTAAAAACTGGCATTGCATCTTCAGGTGCGGCCACATTAGCAAAACTTGAAATTTTGAATTAAAAAAGTCCATTATCAATAGTGTAGTGATGTATGAAGCACTGCTCACCCAGAACTCACTTTGTCAAACTTGAATGTGATGCAATGGAAATTTTACGTCCTCAAGCGAAATTCTCAATCTCAAAATATTTTTGTTTTCCTTTTAGTCATGAAAATTTTCCAAACATCTGTAAATGTGTTTGCACTTTATTTTTGCATTAAATAGTATTCAAGGTTGACAATTGTCAATTGTGGTCAGATATATACAGTACTATTTCCAGTGTATTTTCAAATTGTATTATTTTGATTGAATGTTGCTAAATGCAAATACAAACATGCAAACAGTAAAATGCATGTTTTACTACCTATTTTAAATGAATATTGAGAAAATGAATGGATACTTTCGTAAAAAAAAAAAAAAAAAAAAACTTTCATAACCAAGAAAGCTACAAAAGTGAGCTGTCATTATTTTGGTCCTTACAAACTTGTTTTAAGATGTAGTGCTTTTTTGCTGGGTTAAAAACAACCCAAGTTGGGTTGAAAACGGACAAACCCAGCGGTTGGGTTAAATGTTTGCCCATCCTGCTGGGTAGTTTTATTGAACACAACTATTGCTTAAAAATTGTATTTCTTGCTTAAAATGAAATAATAATTAAACAATAAACATTTATTAAATTGCTTATTAATAAATGTTCACCTTTTGATTATTATTGTTGCCTCTAGTAATTATGTGTCTGATTTTTAATTTCCAACCTATTTTGGGTTTGGGTTTATAGTAATTTTTAAACAATAGTTGAGTTAAATAAAAATACCCAGCAGGTTTGGCAAACGTTTAACCCAACCACTAGGTTAAAACAACCCAATCACTAGCTTTGTCCATTTTCAACCCAGCATTTTTTAGAGTGTAGGATGTTGTAATTAAATATTTTTTTCTTATATTTATTTATTTAGGGGAGAGATGATTATTTGACTTGAAGAATGTTTAGTATTGAAATGAAATGTTATGAGCATATATATTTCTTCCTCCCCTCTCTGTCTGTTTTTAGCCCTCTGCGCTTTTTAGTGAAACCCCCCGTTCAAGAAGTCACAGGGTTTGTTTCCAGTTGTCGTCTGCATGCAACCTGACATGCAGATTGTTTGTTCACTCTGTTTCATCTTGGTGAATACATGGCACACATTGTAATGAACATAAAGATATAGTTCATCCAAAAATGGAATCTGTTGTCATCGAAACCCATATTACATTTGTGTGTGTGTGGTACACAAAAGGAGTGATCTAGTAGAATGTTCAAGCTGTTCTTTTCTATACTAAAGTGAATGATGAATGATGTTCTTTGTCCCCATCCTTTCCCATTTGATAAAGTGTGCTTCATTGTATTGCATTTGTAGTGTACTTCAAATCTTAAAAGCATTTACAAATAGTTAGTACTTGCTGATAATAATAAAGGGTTAATTCACCTAAAAATGAAAATTCTATCATTAATTACTCACCCTCATGTTGTTCCACACCCGTAAGACCTTCATTCATCTTCAGAACACAAATTAAGATATTTTTGATAAAATCCGAGAGGTATATGACTCGTCCATAGACAGCAATATAATCAACACTTTCAAGGTCCAGAAAGGAACTAAAGACATTTTTAAAACAGTCATGTGACTGCAGTGGTTCAACCTTAATGATATGAAGAGATGAGAATACTTTTTGTGCACAAAAACAAAACAAAAATAATGACTTTATTCATCTATATCTTCTCTTCTGTGTTCAGCGCTTCCAGGTTCTACATCAGCATCACATGCATGCATCGTGCTGATCACGTGATCAGCTCTGGCCAATACTAAGCCAGCATTCGGACATAAACACGGAAGCCTTCACTGTGCTTACTGCGTCACCTACGTAAGGATAATGACAGGAAGAGAAGAGATTGTTGAATAAAGTCGTTATTTTTGTTTTGTTTTTGTGCACAAAAAGTATTCTCGTCTCTTCATAACATTAATGTTGATCCACTGCAGTCACATGACTGTTTTAACGATGTCTTTAGTACCTTTCTGGACCTTGAAAGTGTTGATTATATTGCTGTCTATGGACGAGTCATAAAATATCTTAATTTGTGTTCTGAAGATGAACGAAGGTCTTACAGGTGTGGAACGACATGAGGGTGAGTAATTAATGACTGAATTTTCATTTTTGGGTGAACTAACCCTTTCATGAAATAAAAAGTCACATTTGTGTACTTAAAGAGAGTACACTTTCATGACTGTTTTTAACACGCTTAAACGCACTTTTAAAAAGTGCACTTTCTAACAATGTCCTATTAAAAGTTGCACTCATTATATTTAAGAATCTTTTGTTGTGCATTAGAGAAGTATGTTATGCATTGACTAAAGCACATGCAAATTACTTGATTATAATTTTAGCCATTAACATATTTATATTATAGTAATATATTTTAAATGTACTAAATTACTTTATTTATTTTTTATTTGATTGCAATAAACAAGAAAAGATTTTGTCACAAGGACTTTTATTGTAGAAAAGAGCTGCTTGAACATTCTGCTAGATATTTCTTCATGTTTGATACAACATTAGAGCAGAATGATGACAGAATTTTCATTTCTGGGTAAACTATCTCATTTACGGACGTGTTGTTGTGTGTGTTCAATCCCTCGTGAGCAGATACCTGCATGCAGTGTAGTAAACTGATGGTTACACACGTCTACGGCTTCCATAGCCTCTTACTCAGACATCTAACGCAGAAATCAATTATTTATTTTGTCATTCCATAAGTGCTCAGAATACATCAGAGTGCATTAGCTAATGTGTTAACTTTCTATAAACACACAAAGAAGGCTTCCTTTGAACTCCTCTGTATGTAACGAGCATTTCCTCCTCATAATGTGTTTAAAGGTTGTGAGCAGCCCTGTTTGATCACATTTCATGGTGGGCAGCCATTTTGGATACATAAAGCGGTCATTTAAGGGTCTTTATTTTAACTGTTTGTTCTCCATGGTTATGTCTGAGAGATATGGAGTGTGTGAGGTGTTCTGTTCTGTCTGCAGGGGTCACTGCATGAAGAGAGTTCATTCTCTGGCACTAGGCGTTTCAGTGGCTCCAGCGCTAGAGGCGTAAGGCCCGATCTTTACCTATCCCTCTGAAAGGGGCATGACCTGATACCCGATGCCAGTCTGGGCTTGTTGAGCGTCTTGCATGGTTCTGTTTTCAGACCACAGGCTTGACTAGGTGTTGTTTGTGTCTGTTTATGTCATGAGCTTCTCTGAGGAAAGTTTGGGAGCTATTTTTCCCACTCTTGTTGTGTTCGGATGCCTGCATGGCAGTAGTCGGAGTGGGACTGTTGGTGTATGTATGTAAAGCATGCATTTGATGGTTAATCATCTTGGATTGAATTTCTTTCTGTCTTTTGTGTGGTCGTTTACTAGTCAGATTGATTGACTCTCCTTTGCATAGATACCCGCTAATGCTTTATGTCAGTGTGTGTTTTGACCCACAATATAGATATGGTTTTACACTACTGTTCAAAAGATTGTTTTTTAAAAAATTTTTTTTTTTTTCAGCATGGATGCATAAAATTGATCAAAAGTGACAGTAAAGACATTTATATTACAACAGAAGATTTATGTTTATAAATGCTGTTTTTAACTAATCACTGACAACATTTGATTATAATAAGAAAGGTTACTTTAGTACCAAATCAGCATATTAGAATAATTTCTGAAGGATCATGAGACTGGAGTAATTTTTGAGTTTTGCCATCACAGGAATAAATTACATTTTTAAAATATATATAAATAGAAACAGTTCTTTTACTTAGTAATAATATTTCACAATATATATTTGGTCAAATAAATGCATTCTTGTTGAGATTTCTTTTAAAGTCCCCATGTAGTCAATAACTGTATCCCTTAAAAAAAAACTCATTTTTGATCACCAAAATTACATATTTAAACATTTTTTTTTTTCCTATGAAAAATTTTCTTCATGCCTTAAAATAGCTTGAATGTAACTCTACACCCTTGCCTCATTTAAAGGAACACTCCACTTTTTTTGAAAATAGGCTCATTTTCCAACTCCCCTAGAGTTAAACAGTTGAGTTTTACCGTTTTCGAATCCATTCAGCCGATCTCCGGTTCTGGCGGTACCACTTTTAGCATAGCTTAGCATAGTTCATTGAATCTGATTAGACCGTTAGCATCGCGCTTAAAAATGACCAAAGAGTTTAGATATTTTTCCTATTTAAAACTTGACTCTTCTGTAGTTAAATCGGAACGTGCCTTGCAACCATGGAGACGTTTGTGAGAGACGCTGTGTAATATCATTGCGCCTGCTGCAGCCATGGAAAGGCAGCAAAGTTCCTTGATTATTACGCCGGAATGAGAGTATAGTTCCTAGCCATATCAGCCTAGAAAATCGCAACTTTTCATTTTCCGTCGGTCTTAGTACACGATTTAACTACAGAAGAGTCAAGTTTTATACAGGAAAAATATCAAAACTCTTTGGTGATTTTAAAGCGCGATGCTAACGGTCTAATCAGATTCAATGAACTATGCTAAGCTATGCTAAAAGTGGTACCGCCAGAACCGGAGATCGGCTGAATGGATTCGAAAACGGTAAAACTCAACTGTTTAACTCTAGGGGAGTTGGAAAATGAGCCTATTTTCAAAAAAAGTGGAGTGTTCCTTTAATATACGCGGATCAATGAATATGCAAATTAGCCCCGCCTCCACTCGCTCACGCCAGCTCAACTTACTGAGGTAAACGCTGTACAATGGTATCGCTCTTTACAATGTCGGACACATAACGGTAATTAATATGATTAGTCTTTTGCTTGACTATGTTTTTAAACAGCTAATGATGTGTTACTAATGTTAAACAAACCATGTTCCCATTCGCCATCTCAGAGTCACACAGCTGCCTTCTGAAAATCAGCATCCTTAAAAACACTCTGAACAACTCAAAATGTTGGTGGAAAAATATAGTTCATCACAACGTAACATAAATCATACACCCGCCATATTGCTAAATCTACACAATTTTTCATATCAACTGAAAAGCATATTAAAAACACCACATAGACATATAAACAACAGTAAAAACTTGATTTTCACCACAGGGGGACTTTAAAAACAAACAAAAAAATCTTACTAATATCACACTTTTGAGCAGCAGTGTATACGGTACTGTGGCATTTCTTTAAACTTTATACTTATCAGTTCCCATATTTTTTCCTCTTCCTGCTAACATCTGCTCCTCCGTCCATCTTATTCTACTTTTTTTCTCTCTGTACCTGCTTTTCTGGTCAGCCTTCAGACTACAATGGCTTTCTGGGCTCCAGTTCCAGGGCTTCATCTAGGGCGAGTTCAGCCCGTGCCAGTCCAGTGGTGAGCTTCCCTTTTCTATCACTGACCAAGCTTCAGTACTGCAGTTTCAAGGTCGAGCCTGTCATCTCTGTAAGATCAATGGCACAAACTGACCTGTTCTCCTGCTCCTCTTCATAGCCTCTTCCTCACAGTAGAATATTCAGTATCGTGTGCAATTAGCATGAATCTTGTTTGTGTCTTGCTCCCTCTAGTGAATAAAGCATGGAACACATCTATAGATGCCCCAATTCTGATGCATTATTGTTTAAATTGAGTATTTCTCATTTAATGTGGATTTGTATAAAGAGCTTTAAAACATTTCATTTACAGGTGGAGGAAAGGTCAGACTTCCTGGAAAAGGTCAGTAGGATAATTGTTGAAAACTAAATTTTTAATCAATCACAGTGAATAATACCACAACAAAATGATCAAGTAAATATTTAAAGTACCTCCTCAGGGGTCCAGGACAGCCTCCACCCTCTCTGCTGCTACTCTAGCATCTCTGGGTGGAGGGTTATCACGGAGAGGAAGCTGTGATACCTCGATTTCAGCTGACACTGAGGCCTCCATACGGGAAATGAAGGTGTGTTCATAATACTGAATTATAATGGCAATGATCTATTTGTAAAGATCTTCATTTAGTTGTCTACTCTCAGGACTCCCTGGTAGAGGTGGAGGAGAAGTACCGTAAGGCCATGGTGTCCAACGCTCAGCTGGACAATGAGAAGACAAACCTGATGTATCAGGTGGACACACTGAGAGACACTCTGATGGAGCTGGAGGAACTTCTGTGTGAGACACGCAGAGAGTGTGAGGAGAAAAATAGGGTAAGGCCTATCAAGTGATGAAGTCATTTTTTTGATAAAGAGGGTTATAATACAAAATAGGAAAAATCCTGTAGAACAGAGATTCCCAAACTTTTGCCCTGAGGCATTTAACATCCTTCTGTGTACCCCCTCTCTTCCACTGCAGTCACACATTTTCCATTTAGCGACAATATTTTCCCCCTTAAATTGATTTTTTCCAGTGCATTTTTTTTACCTTTATAAAATAATGTTTTAAAGGTGCCCTCGAATGAAAAATTGATTTTATCTTGGCATAGTCAAATAACAAGAGTTCAGTACATGGAAATGACATACAGTGAGTCTCAAACTCCATTGTTTCCTCCTTCTTATATAAATCTCATTTGTTTAAAAGACCTCCGAAGAACAGGTGAATCTCAACATAACACCGACTGTTACGTAACTGTCGGGATCATTAATATTCACGCCCCCAATATTTGCATATGCCAGCCCATGTTCAAGCATTAGACAAGGGCAGCCAGTATTAACGTCTGGATCTGTGCACAGACAAGGTAAGCAAGCAAGAACAATAGTGAAAAATGGCAGATGAAGCAATAATAACTGACATGATCCATGATATCATGATATTTTTAGTGATATTTGTAAACTGTCTTTCTAAATGTTTTGTTAGCATGTTGCTAATGTACTGTTAAATGTGGTTAAAGTTACCATCGTTTCTTACTGTATTCACGGAGACAAGAGCCGTCGCTATTTTCATTTTTAAACACTTGCAGTCTTTATAATTTATAAACACAACTTCATTCTTTATAAATCTCTCCAACAGTGTAGCATTAGCCGTTAGCCACAGATCACAGCCTCAAACTCATTCAGAATCAAATGTAAACATCAAAATAAATACAATACTCACATAATCCGACGCATGCATGCCGCATGCATGACAAACACTTTGTAAAGATCCATTTGAGGGTTATATTAGCTGTGTGAACTTTGTTTATGCACTGTTCAAGGCAAGCGCGAGCTCCGTGGGCATGGAGCACGAGAATTAAAGGGCCAGTAGCCCTGAATCGGCTCATTTATAATGATGCCCCAAAATAGGCAGTTAAAAAAATGAATAAAAAAAAATCTATGGGGTATTTTGAGCTGAAACTTCACAGACACAGGGCACTTTTAAATAAAAAAAGTTCAATAGAAAAATAAGCAATGGTGTTAGAAATGAAGTGATACTTTTAAATATTAAACTAAAACCGCCAGTAGGTGGGGATAAGTCACTGTCTTAATGAGTGAGTCATCGAGTCATTCATTCATTCAGTAACGAAGCAAGTGGTTGTGTAATTAAATCATTGACTCTCATGGCTTGTTCACAGTCGCAGATTTGTTCACGAAACATTGCAGTGTTCTACTGTGGCTTTTGTTGGAACTATTATTTCATTGCAAAATACAGCAAACAATTTAATATGTTTTTCACCTAATATTAATATTAATAATATTAATATCAATATGTTTGTTGAACTGTTGTATAAAATCAATGTTTATTTGTTTATTTGTTTATTTGATTATTTGAAAAGGATCCGAAACAACAGCTAGTCTTCCTGGGGTCCAAACAATACATACAACATCCAATAATTACAATCACAATTACTACAAAAAGTACTACAAAATGTCACGTTTGCAGTCATGGATATTTGGGAAAAATTGCATTCTTGTTCGAATAATATAATATCAACATTTAAAACAAGAACTCGCACAGGGTATGTTTTTGTATCGAAGACAGTTTGAGTCTTAAAAGGGTCCTTGATTATGATTTCTCTTTTTTAACTTTAGTTAGTGTGTAATGTTGCTCTTTGATCATAAACAACATCTGCAAAGTTACAACACTCAAAGTTCAATGCAAAAAGAGATATTTTCTTTCACAGAAATCGCTTTTTAAGGACTACAACAAACTTCTTCCCCAGTTAGTGACATCACTAACCCTAAAATTTACATAAACCCCGCCCCCGTGAACACCAACAAAGGGGGTGTGGCCATGTTGGGCTGCTTTAGAGAAGAGGAAGAGTTGTTGTAGTAGAGTGTTGTTGTCATGCCGTCATTTTACACCGGACTGCTTCACAAACGAGGCTCAATTCAACACAAAAGATGAACATGACGGCACATGCTAGTGGATGAGTTGAATCAACTCCACAGCAACTACATCAATTTATCCACTAACCATTCAGAAACGTCTAAAAGTTGTAACTTCTTCCTGAGTCTCTCCATCAGTGTCGACTCCGGTTTGAACAATGTAAGGCTGAACACCGTTACTGACAATCCTCATTTTGGCTGCGTGAGATTCTCCAGCTTTGTTGTTGTTGAGCTGTTAAAGCTCCGCCCTCTTCTGAAAAGGGGGCCAGGAGCAGCAGCTCATTTGCATTTAAAGGGACACACACAAAAACGGTGTGTTTTTGCTCACGCCCAAATAGGAGCAAATTTGACAAGCTATAATAAATGATCTGTGGGGTATTTTGAGCTGAAACTTCACAGACACATTCTGGGGACACCAGAGACTTTCTTGTGAAAGGGGCATTATAGGTCCCCTTTAAATAAATAAATCTCTATGCCCAGCCTGCATCTATTTGTTCTTCATGCTGGTAAGTGCTAAAACCACACTTTGTCAGTAATAAATCCAAATTTAGAATAATCCATGAAGTGTGATGAATAAATATAATTATTGACAAAACTGTAATGGTGAGTCAAAAGTGCATACACGTCATTTTGACCCCTTTTTACAAAGAATTAGAATATTGAAACAAAACAAAAAAAAATTATTTTTTTCTCAAACTATGACCAAGAAATGTATAAATAACATTGCAGAGGCTCGCACATGATTTGATATACAAGAGGAATGAATGGAATATCAAGGCATTAAATTATTATTATTTTATTGGAAAACAAATTCTAAAAATCAAACTCTGTTGGGTCAGTTTGACCCCCTTTGCTCATTCTAGGGTTTAGTCTGATCATAGCTAAACTATGTGGCAATGTTGTATGTTATAGTATAATCAGTTGTATTGAAGTGGTTTTGCAATATGGAAATGGTTAGCAGAGAAGTTGTTATCTGGTAAACTTTTAGTGTCAGGCACACAAAGATATACTGCAAATTCACACATACTTCACTGATTGTAATGTTTTTTAGGAGTGCGAGCGAGAACGTCATGCCCACAATATCCTAAAGATCCAGTTTGAGGAGATGAAGGAAACACTGAAGCAGAGTGAAGAGTTGTTGACGGTGAGCATCACCAGTAAATGATGGGGCAGTCCAACCTCTTCTGGCTCTTTGTCTTCCTAACATAGATGGATTCTGTTTTTCTGTTGTCTTCTCTCATATTTCCTCTTAATATTCTCCTATCTGTCCATCTGTTTTCCTCTGCTTGCCGTGATGGCCGGGGCTCAGGAAGCCCAACAGTCTCGCGGGAAGCAGGCGGACTATATTAGGGAGATCTCTGACCTCCAAGAAACATTGGAATGGAAAGATAAAAAGATCCGGGTACAACTTCTTTTCATGGCCATGTTTCATTATAGCATCAAAACAATTCTCTTTTTTAGATTTTAACACTTAATAATCTTTTGCATTTCAGAATTCCCTAAATCCTCCTTAGCTCGTGTAACTTATTAATCCTTGTTAACTTGTTAAAATACGTAATGCTTTATACTGTCACATGTCCCTTGTAGTCTTTCCTAACCTTACAGATTTCCTTTACTCCTTTGTTCTTTCCTTCCCTGACTGTTCACTTTTTCGGATGGCCGCATTAAGGCCTTAGAGAGGCAGAAGGAATATTCAGACATTATCCGTGATGAACGGGAGGCACTCAGGGATGAGGTTTGCCGGCTTAAGGATGCTCTAAAGGTAGAGATATAGAAGGAATATTGGCAATCACAGACAGGATATAGAAGTAATTATATTTAGCATCATTATTTTGAATTCAAAGGACCATAATAATAACATAAAGGGAAAAAAATGGGATGTTGATATCAGATTGTATTCTTGCACAGAAACATGGCATTGTGCTGGGATCTGAGGTGACGGCCAATGGGGAGGTAGCAGACAGGGCGATTGATGGGGAAACAGCTTCCCGATTGAATCAAGACTCTCACACGCCCACCATGACTGGAGACGGCATGTTAGGTAAGACAAACGGATTCCAGTATTCACAATCTGAACAAATCAGCTATTGCAGCAGATTTACTGGGATAAAACCTACCCAAGTTGGGTTGAAAATGGACAAACCCAGTGATTGGGTTGTTTTAACCCAGCGGTTGGGTTAAATGTTTGCAAAACAAGCTGGGTAGTTTTATTTAACTCAACTATTGTTTAAAAATGACTGTATTGCTTGCTTAAAATGAACCCAAAATATGTTGGAAATTAAAAATCAATAACAACAATAATAATCAAAAAAGTGAGCATTTATTAATAACCAGTTTAACAATAAAGGTTAATTTGATAAACATTAATAAATGTTAATTTCCAACATACTTTGGGTTCATTTTAAGCAATATTTGAGTTAAATAAATGACCCAGCAGGTTGGGCAAACATTTAACCCAACCACTGGGTTAAAACAACCCAATTGCTGGGTTTGTCAATTTTCAAGTGTATGTCGTCAAATTATGTACATTTTTTACCATTTTGCTTTAATGGTAATTTCTTGCAGAAATTGTAGAAAACATTACAAATATGTTAAAGATTAGAGATTAAACAAAATGATGGCAGCAAGAAGAGCAGTGATTTGAAGTTGTCAAAACCCATTTCTGCAGTCAATTACAGTATGCAAAATGTAGACAGCAGATGAAAAGTGACAGAAAGTGAAGGCCAAGCAAAGACTTGTACATCTGAGAATAAAGTCAGCACATTTAGTGCACAAATGATATAGCAAACTATTATAATGTTAGCCTCATAGCATAATTGCCTAAGTCATTTTTTTTGGCCAAATTGTGATATCTGCCTTTGAAATATGATCTGGGCAATTATGCTATGAGGCTAACGATAAATATCTAGTTCAGTCATGAAACTCTAAATGGCACTGGCTGATAGGCTTTTACATGCAATCTACAAGCAATCACACCATTAGCTCATGGCACAAATTGACTGGCCTCTGCTGATTCTGCAGTCAATGAGATTGCTTGGTCAATATTTAAATAGTCTGGTTTTAGTGTTCGCTCTAGGCTAGTTTGGTTCCTCTGAAACCCTCCACCTCCCCAGCTCCACCTGCCTCGATCTGCTACAGGATTTATGTATGTCTATTCATGCAGCTGCAGCAGATCTTACATGCTCACAGCAGCATATATGTGTATTTATTGGCAGTAGCGAGTCCATATTGCTATGCAGCAGCAGCGTGTGTAAAAGATCTAGTCTGCCAAGACCAAATACATTAACATTGCCATATTCATTATCATTAACATGCCAAAACTGCAGTTCCAAGTCTACTGATTGCAGATTTAACACCAGGTAAAGTACACTTCAGTTAATGTTGAAGAACCTGTAATTACTGTTAAAATCAAACATGAAGAAGACATTGATTCCAGTACAGAAACTTTTTTTAACTATAACCAATTAAACATGAGAATCAGATAATGTTGGAAATTACAGTATATGAACCACAGACCAACCCAGCAAAGAACATTAACTGCATAGAAATCAATGCTGCCGTGAAAACGTCTCAAGATCTCATGTTTGAACCCACAGACTCTAACGAAGTGGATATATTTAATACCACAGGAGACAATGGTGTACAATCCAGGGACCTGCAAGAGACCGAGGCTGAGCCAGAGTTACAGTGTGTGGAGGACACATATAGCATGCCAGTAGAGCACAAGTGCACTGCTTTCCTTCTCGATAGCTGTGAGGAAGCTATTGCACTGGATGCTGGTCTTGTAGTGCTGGATGGTGTCAATATGCATAGCAGTGAACCTCCAAAAGGAATAATATTGAGTATAGAAAATGAACCACACATGTTCTTTAAGACCAAATTTAAAATGCAGATGTTCAACTGCTCTGTGTTATGATTTTTCACAGATTTTTCAATTTGTTTATTTTCTGATGATTATGACAATGTCCTTTTGATTTTATTTTTCATTGAGAAATTATACTCATGATGTAATGTTGCATATGTACTTTAAATTTTTAATGCAAATGAGAAAGATCTAGACATGTTTTGGGCATGCAAAAGCTGTAAATTTCTTTCAATATTCTGAAATAAAAAAAAAAAAAATCTTGATTTTTAAAAAATAATTCCTTAAGAGAAACGTGAATACATTGTGATATGGATAAAAATTCAAATGCATGGACAATTTAGATGCATTGCACTGAAGATGCATGTACTTCTCCATGTTTGCCAATACTGTAATCATCATCATAATTGAAATCACTTGTCACCACAAATAAAAAGCAAATACCAAAAATGTTTTATACAAAATAACATTCACATCAGTGGACATATACAAGGATAATATGTGTAATAATATAATCATATTAACACCATATAAACAATTTCTATTTATACACAATAGTATATTCATATTAAATAAAAACAATAATTATATTGAACCTTTTTTAAATTAATTACATGATATGCTGATTATTAAATGAATTATATAGGAATATTGCTGGAACAAAACTCAAATGAAGATCATTTGACATTCAAGAGGAATAAAGATTTAAATAGACTTGGCTTTAGAAGTAAATACATTTTTTGTTTGTTTGTTTCCTTATTTCTGATCACCCCAGAAATCTATTTTGCAATCAAGTCATGCATTTTTGGTCATGTTAAATGCACGTTAATTGCATTTTTTTTTCATTGTACAATTCATTGTAAAATGTTAAAATGACAGTCCGAATTTGTATACTTTGTGCTACAAAATAAATTATTTTAGTGCCTACATCGTCTCATTGTGTATGTACCATTGTCCGATTCTGTATGAGGTTCATGTGCTGTACATGTTTTTGTTTGCATCTTTCAGAGATCAGATTAAGGAAGCTGGTGGAAGAGAGAGAGAGTTTGCTCGACCAGGTATGTTTTGTCATTTCATCCTTTCCAAGTGATTATTTGTTTTCTATATAACTGATATTGTTGGAGAGCATCTTATGAAATACCATGTGTGTGTATGCAGGTGCGGAAGCTTAAAGCCACTGCAGAGCAGAAACAGAAGAACGGGACAGAAGAAACGGGAAGCATGGATGAGGATGACCTACAGAACGGTCTGGACCCTCATATCCTAGATCTGCAGAGTAAGATACACTTTTGATCACTACCATACTTGTTTTAAGCTGGTTCGTCATATAGAGTTTTATGTTCCCTTTCAGTCGGTCACGTTCGACGTACGTCAGTAGTGACCGACGAATTGGGATATCGCTTAGAGAGCCCTATCATCTTCGTATGAACTAAAACAAGCCAATGGAATTGGCGTGCGATATTTGCATAATGCGCACCGCCCCCGTCAGGTGTATATAAATAGGAAGCGGATGCAATCGCACTCTGTCTTTCGCTTCGGAGCCATTCTCTGGTGTCCTGTTGAAGACTCTTCTCTTCGTTTTTCTGTGAATTAAAACATTGCCTCAAGAAGAGGATTACAGCGAGCTTCAGTGCTGGTGGAAGAGGGCACGTTCAGCGAGGTCGCGAGTGTCCGAGGAGCTGAGCTATAAGCTCTAAAAACTGCTGTTTTCACAGCAACACAAAGAGTGTGTGTGTGAGCGATTTGGGCCGGTTCCTCGGTGTGTCAGGGAGTGGTGTACCTGACACATCGCGTCGCTCCCTGGGTGCTTCAGCACGAGTGAGTTGACTTCCCCTTCTAAAAGAGCTTTACAGACGAACCCTGACAGTATGTCATTTCGTCTGTGCGTTACTGGGTGCGGTCGTTCCCTGGTCCCTGCTGATGGGCATAATCGCTGCATCTCGTGTTTGGGCGTTCAGCACGCAGAGGCAGCTTTTGTGGATGGTTCATGTTCTCATTGCGGGAACATGACCATCGCGGTGCTGAGGTCGAGGCTCTCCTTCCTGAAGTCTCAGGAAGCGGGAGTCCCCTCTCCTATGCCGCGTACGACCGTTTTTTCCGGTCCTGGCAACCGGAAGGACGGTACGGCGCTGTATAGGGAGGGCGGCCTGAGGATCACGGTCAGGGCTCCCCCGCCGAGCGGAAACGCTCCTCGGGCCCCTGCCCCCTCGCCAGCACCGCAACCCATATTTCGCCCGTTGGTTTCCGCTGGGCCCTCTTCGGACTGTCCAGCCGTTACCTTCGGTGCGCCGGCGGAGGATCAGATGTCGGTCGCTGCGTCGGAAGGCGAGTTTGAGAATTCGGGGGAGGAAGATCCGGACGCGCTGCCGCCCTCCGGGACGGTAGCAGTGGCCGAGTCGGATCCCGAACTCTCGGCTGTGCTCTCTCGGGCAGCCTTGTGCGTCGGGCTCGAGTGGAACCCTCCACCCTGTCCCGGCCCATCTCGGCTGGATGATTGGTACTTGGGGGGGGGTCGCGCTGGGCAGCCCCAGCGTCCCGCCCCAATGCCTTTCTTCCCGGAGGTGCATGATGAGGTGACCAGGTCTTGGCAGACACCGTATAGTGCCCGTACCAGGCCTGGCCCCCCGTCCGCCTTCACCTCCCTGGACGGCGGGGTAGCCAGGGGGTACGCGAGGATCCCGCCAGTCGAACGGTCCGTTGCGATACAGTTGTGTCCAACGGCCACCGGCTGGCGTGGTGAGCCGCGTCTCCCGTCCCGGGCCTGTAAGTTCTCAGCCGGTCTGACTGAGAAGGCTTACAGTTCCTGTGGGCAGGCTGCCTCCGCCCTGCATGCGATGGCCCTCTTGCAGGTTCACCAAGCAAAGGCGCTGTCGGAGATGCCCCAGGAAGGTCCTGACCAACAGCTGCTGGGGGAGCTGCGCGCTGCCACTGACCTTGCCCTCCGGGCAACGAAAGTGACAGCACGCGCTGTTGGTCATGCGATGTCTACCTTGGTAGTCCAGCAGCGCCACCTCTGGCTGACCCTCGCGGACATGCGGGATGCCGACAAGCAGCGGTTCCTAAATTCCCCCGTGTCCCCGGTCGGCCTATTCGGCGACGCAGTGGAGAGCTTCGCCCAACAGTTCTCCGCTGCACAGAAGCAGGCTGAGGCTATCAGTCACGTCATGCCACGGCGGTCCGCTGCTGCCTCCACCCAGCCGCCCGTGGCTCAGCCTCAGCCCGCTCGTCGCCGAGGGCGCCCGCCTGCATCGTCCTCCGCCCCTGCTAAAACGGCAAAGCAGCAGCCTACACCAGCCAGGAAGCAGGGTGCCGGTCGCGGGCGTGGTGCCCAGCCCGTCTCAGCTAAGCCGGGTGGCAAGCGGAAACAGAAGTCACGGCCCTGAGACGGGCAACCTGGAGGGGAAGGATCTTGCTCTTCGGGAGAGTTTTCCACCATCTCTCCCACCCCCGGAGGAGGGCCGGGGGGAATTTGTGTTTGTCTGTCCACCGCCGCTGGCTCTCCGGAGTCCAGCGGTACCCACTTTTTCACAAAAAGAGCAGTTTCCTCAAACTCCAGGTCACAACAAGGTGTGTCTGCCAGTGTGCCAGGCCCCCCCTCGCCGCTGGCAGCGCCCTCCTCATTCGCCAGCTGGCGGCAGTGTGATGGTGCAGACCGCGTCCCGTACGCCGTCTCCCATGCACACTGCTGCCTTGCAGAGTCCGACCCCACTCCGGGCCGCCCCCAAGCCGTCCGAGTCGGGTCCCTCTCTGCCTTGCTGCCCCACCCCCGGTGCGTCTGTGGTGCCTTTGGTCCCGCTGGTTCGGAGTCTGGAGGCGTGGAGCACGCTTCCCAGCCCGTCCCGCTGGCTCATTCGCACTATCAGACTCGGCTACGCGATTCAGTTCGCCCGGCGTCCCCCGGTTTTCAGGGGTGTCCACTTCACTCAGGTGTCGTTGGACAGTGCACCTGTTCTCCGGGCGGAGATTGCTGTCCTCCTGGCGAAGGATGCAATCGAGCCGGTCCCTCCAGCCGATATGAAGTCGGGGTTCTACAGCCCCTACTTCATTGTACCGAAAAAGGGCGGTGGGCTACGGCCAATCCTGGATCTGCGCGTCCTGAACCGGTATCTTCACAAGATGCCGTTCAAGATGCTCACGCAGAAGCGCATTTTCGAATGCGTCCGTCCCCGGGATTGGTTTGCAGCAATAGACCTGAAGGACGCGTACTTTCATGTCTCGATTCTGCCTCGACACAGACCCTTCCTCCGGTTTGCGTTCGAGGGTCGGGCATATCAGTACAAAGTCCTACCCTTCGGGCTGGCCCTGTCACCCCGCGTCTTTACGAAGGTTGCGGAGGCGGCCATTGTTCCCCTCAAGGAACAGGGCGTTCGTATTCTCAACTATCTCGACGACTGGCTGATCCTGGCCAGCTCGCGAGAGCAGTTGTGCGAACACAGGGACATGGTTTTAGCTCACCTCAGCCGGTTGGGTCTTCGGGTCAACTGGGACAAGAGCAAACTCGCCCCCGGGCAGAGGATCTCTTATCTCGGTCTCGAGCTAGACTCGGTTGCACGGACTGCGCGTCTCACCGAGGCGCGCGTCCAGTCGGTGTTGAACTGCCTGAGTTCGCTCAAGCGCAGGACAGCGGCTCCACTGAAAGATTTTCAGAGGCTCCTGGGGCATATGGCATCCGCAGCCGCGGTCACGCCGCTCGGATTGCTTCATATGAGACCGCTTCAACACTGGCTCCGCGGCCGGGTCCCGAGATGGGCGTGGCAGTGCGGCACGCTCCGTGTCCCCGTGACACCGAGCTGCCGTCGCACCCTTGTCCGGTGGTCGGACCCTTCGTTCCTGCGGGCCGGAGTACCCCTCGAACAAGTGTCCAGGCATGCTGTGGTCTCCACAGATGCCTCTGCCACGGGATGGGGGGCCACGTACAACGGGCATGCAGTGGCAGGTCTTTGGACGGGGCCTCAGCTGCAGTGGCATATCAATTGCCTCGAGTTGCTAGCGGTACGTCTTGCTCTGGCCCGCTTCAAGAAGCTGTTGTCAGGCAAGCACGTTCTAGTCCGCTCAGACAGCACTGCGGCCGTTGCGTACATCAACCATCAAGGTGGTCTACGCTCCCGTCGCATGTCGCAACTCGCCCGCCATCTCTTGTTGTGGAGTCAGAAGCATCTGAGGTCCCTTCGGGCCACTCATGTCCCAGGTGTGCTCAACCGTGCGGCCGACGAGCTGTCACGGCAGCCTCCACTTGCGGGCGAGTGGCGGCTCCACCCCCAGGCGGTTCAGCTGATTTGGCAGCGTTTCGGCGAGGCCCAGGTAGACCTGTTTGCCTCCCCGGAGACTGCCCACTGCCAGTGGTTCTATTCCCTGACCGGCGGCACGCTCGGCACGGATGCCCTGGCACTCAGCTGGCCCCCGGGTCTACGCAAATATGCGTTTCCCCCAGTGAGCCTTCTCGCACAACTCCTGTGCAAGGTCAGGGAGGACGGGGAGCAGGTTCTGTTAGTGGCTCCGTACTGGCCCACTCGGACCTGGTTCTCAGACCTCATTCTCCTCGCGACAGCCCCTCCCTGGCCGATTCCTCTGAGGAAGGACCTCCTGACTCAGAGACGGGGCACCCTGTGGCACCCGCGTCCCGATCTGTGGAACCTCCACGTGTGGTCCCTGGACGGGAGGCGGAGGTTCTGAGTGATCTCCCGCAAGCGGTCGTAGACACCATCACTTCCGCTAGAGCTCCTTCCACTAGGAGTCTCTATGCGCTGAAGTGGAACCTGTTCGTCGAATGGTGCGCCTCTCGCCGAGAGGACCCCCGATCATGTTCGGTCGGATCCGTGCTTTCCTTTCTGCAAGATGGGTTGGAGCGAAGGCTGTCTCCCTCCACCCTCAAGGTGTATGTTGCCGCTATTGCCGCACATCACCACGCAGTTGAGGGTAAGTCCCTGGGGAAACACGATCTGATCGTCAGATTCCTGAGGGGGGCCAGGAGACTGAATCCTCCTCGCCCTTCCTCCGTACCCTCTTGGGATCTGACCCTGGTTCTCACAGCTCTCCGGGGTCATCCCTTTGAGCCTTTGCGATCAGTTGACCTGAAGGTTATGTCCCTAAAAACTGTCCTTCTGGTCGCATTGGCTTCCCTGAAGAGGGTAGGGGATCTGCATGCATTTTCGGTCGACGAAACGTGCCTAGAATTCGGGCCCGGTGATTCTCACGTCATCCTGAGACCCCGGCCTGGATACGTGCCCAAGGTTCCTACCACTCCCTTCAGAGATCAGGTAGTGAACCTGCAAGCGCTGCCCTCGGAGGAGGCAGACCCAGCCCTAGCTTTGCTCTGTCCCGTCCGCGCTCTGCGCGTTTACGTGGATAGAACGCGAAGCTTCAGGACCTCAGATCAGCTCTTCATCTGTTACGGAGGCCAGCAGAAGGGAAAGGCTGTCTCCAAGCAGAGGATGGCCCACTGGATAGTGGATGCCATCGCCTTGGCGTACGAATCCCAGGGCGTGCCTTGCCCGCTCGGGTTGAGAGCCCACTCCACCAGAGGGGTGGCCTCTTCCTGGGCGCTGGCTCATGGCGCCTCGCTGACAGATATCTGTAGAGCTGCGGGCTGGGCGACACCTAACACGTTCGCTAGGTTTTATAGCCTACGTGTAGAGCCGGTATCCTCACGTGTACTCGCATCCACTAGTCGGTAGACGTGTTGTACCCACTCTAAGTGTCGGCTTGCAATGCCATTCCCGCCACTGGCCGGATACGTGCATACTTTCACTCCAGTCGCGTTCCCCGCTTGGCGAACCCTGTCGAGTTCCTCCGCCTCCCCCTTCGGCTCGGACATTGCGGAGTGTCTGATGCCAGGCCTACATCCGTCGCTGACGCTGTCTGTTGGCTGGGGCCCATATGCCGTGACCCCTCTACGTGAGCGGTCCCATATGTGTATTTTCCACGGTTTAAAACTCCCTACGGGCCGAGTCCGTGTCTTTCCCTTAGCAGAGCCAGCTCTGCTGTCACCTGTCAGATGAGTCTCCCCCTAACCAGGTGGAGCCATCCCAGGGACTCCATATGCGTACTGCCCCTCGGGCCAGTCCATGTGTGTATTCCCACGTAAACTCCTCCCCCATTGGGTAGGTAGTGGTCTCCGCAGCGTCCCTTACGGGTTCGCTTCCCCAGTGTGTCTAGTTTACTTAGTGGGTAGTGGTTAGACAGCAGTAGACTCTCTCGGTGTAAGCTCGCCCCCTTCACCGCCAGCCGGTGCTATGGGCGGCTGAGCTTGCGCTGGGCACTGGAAGGGGTTTCGTAACTGTGGCGCTTTAGTTGGGATCCCAATTCGTCGGTCACTACTGACGTACGTCGAACGTGACCGACTGAAAGGGAACGTCTCGGTTACGTATGTAACCCTCGTTCCCTGAAGGAGGGAACGGAGACGTACGTCCCGTCGCCACAGTTTCTGTACCCTCGCTGTAGTGCGGACACCAGTTGTCTCCTCAGCGAAAAACAGAGTGCGATTGCATCCGCTTCCTATTTATATACACCTGACGGGGGCGGTGCGCATTATGCAAATATCGCACGCCAATTCCATTGGCTTGTTTTAGTTCATACGAAGATGATAGGGCTCTCTAAGCGATATCCCAATTCGTCGGTCACTACTGACGTACGTCTCCGTTCCCTCCTTCAGGGAACGAGGGTTACATACGTAACCGAGACGTTTTCATGTGATCTCAAAAAACTTTTTTTTTCTGCAGGGGATGCTAACAGGCAGATCAGTGACCTGAAATTCAAGCTTGTCAAGTCTGAGCAAGAAGTCACTGCACTTGAACAAAACGTAAGTCAAAATGGATAAAATGAACACAAGACTTTATGCACAGAGGCACTCAGAATCATGCTCTTGCATTCAATTTCATCATGAGTAGTTAATTATATTCTCCTTTAAAGTTTTACTTCCCTTTATGCACTATTAATTTTGTTCTTATTGTGGTATAACCAGTTCCACAGTATTTCATGCATAACCTGTAATCTCTGTCATGCGGCAGATAATTCGGCTGGAGGGTCAGGTGGGACGCTATAAGACGTCTGCTGAGGCTGCGGAGAAAGTGGAAGATGAACTAAAAGTGGAGAAACGCAAGTTACAGAGAGAGGTACATTATTAAACTACTTCATGCAGTTCATAAAGTCGGCATGAAACAGAAGTTGTGATATTCTTTTCTTCCCTATTGTTACGTACTGTACTGTATATATTATAAGTGTTATAGGTGTCGTATTCCTATAGGTAAACGTGTATCAGTTGAAAGTCAGCTGATGCAAGCCCTTGACCCTGCACTTAATTTGTTTTTAAAGATAAGAGAATGTTGAGATGGGATGAGTAATAATAGTAGTTCTTGAAACAGATCAGGATAATTTCTGCATTCTCAAACATGTTGAATGAAATTTAACAAAAATATTAAAGGGTTAGTTCACCCAAAAATGAAAATAATGTAATTTATTATTCACCCTCATGCCGTTTCACACCCATAAGACCTTCGTTAATCTTCAGAGCACAAATTAAGATATTTTTGTTGAAATCCGATGGCTCAGTGAGGCCTCCATAGGGAGCAATGACATTTCCTCTATCAAGATCCATTAATGTACTAAAAACATATTTAATTCAGTTCATGTGAGTTCAGTGGTTCAATATTAATATTATAAAGCGACGAGAATATTTTTGGAGCGCCAAAAAAAAACAAAATAACGACTTATATAGTGATGGCCGATTTCAAAACACTGCTTCAGGAAGCTTCGGATCACAAATGAATCAGTGTGTCGAATCTGCTGTTCGGAGCGCCAAAGTCACGTGATTTCAGCCGTTGGCAGTTTGACACACGATCCGAATCGTGATTCGATACACTGATTCATTTGTGCTCCGAACACCAAAAATATTCTCGTCGCTTTATAATATTAATATTGAACCACTGTACTCACATGAACTGATTTAAATATGTTTTTAGTACATTAATGGATCTTGAGAGAGGAAATGTCATTGCTCCCTATGGAGGCCTCACTGAGCCATCGGATTTCAACTAAAATATCTTAATTTGTGTTCTGAAGATGAATGAAGGTCTTACGGGTGTGGAACGACATGAGGGTGAGTAATAAATGACAGAATTTTCATTTTTGGGTGAACTAACCCTTTAAGTATATTTTAAAAATGGAATTTGTTTGTCAAATACTAATTTCTTTTCTTATAAACTTAAATAAGAGATAAAAGTTAAGAGATTAAATGTGCATTTATTCAAAATGAACTGTTGGATTTTTAGGCATTACTTTTTTCATCACAAACAAGTGATGTTCAGAGATTGTATAGTTATTTAGTGATATTTACAAAGCCACTGAATATTTGTGATGCAACAAACTGTGTTTATTCTTCAGCTGAGGTCTGCTCTTGACCGTATCGATGAGCTGGAAGCAAGCAACAGCCACCTGACGAAGAGACTAGAGAAGATGAAGGCCAATCGGAGTGCCCTACTGGCACAGCAGTGACGCCCGCCTGTGCCCACTCTGCAGTCGGGGCATGATTCCTCCCGCCCACTGGCAGCAATGATCTGCCACCTATACTAAAACTTCTACCAAAATCAAATCAAATTAGCTCAATCATAATCATGCTAATTCAGACTTTGAAAAAGTAAATAAGGCTAACGGACATGAACATCAACCTTCATTTGCTTACTAGTAGGATTCCAAGCGGAGGACACATCAAAAACAGATTCTTACTGAGGCTCATTAAAGTGACCTTTGGTTTGGATTAGCAGAATTCAGGCCCTCGATGAGCTCTCGATACTTTTTTGACCGGGTTACGGATCTCTGTTGCAGCACAGGAAGAGCACATCCATGACAGCATGTTACTTTATGGTAGTATGTTGGTTCAGAGGGGCACTGACTTCGCAGATCATGCACTTTATCTCTGCATCAGTATTCAAATTTATTCAAATGTGTTACGCAGAAACTTTAACATATCTGTACGTGGAACTGTTTTGCGTAATGGGAATTGTTTAGTCCAGAGGTTAAATGAATGAATGTACGCTCTCATGCAGAGACGGTTGTGCATTTTCTTGCAATGTTTTGTGCAGACAGTTTATACAACTTATGCAGGATATGTGCAATATCACTTTGAAGTTTGGAATTGTTATAACGTCCATTTCGTTTTACGCCAAATCTGTATGTGTGCAAGTGTTGGTTCGTACTTAAATAAGGACTAGCACTTTATGATGTTAGTAATTTTTGTTTACATGCTAATGTTGCGTAAACATGCTGAGGAACTTATATTAGGACATGGTTACAAAAACTATGATGCAATAACAATGTTAATATAACTTCATGGAGTGTATTTGGGTCAAAGTCAAGTTTGGAAGTATTTGAATCAATGTCCTTTTAAAAATGTTCTCAGTGGCAGCGATTCTTTGTTGCTTTATTGAAGCACTCTTTTTTTCCTCACATATCTATTCAACTAAAGTGGGCCAAATGATACTTTTTTGTTTAATATGCAGGATTTAGATCACCTGCTTGCTTTCCGTGTATAAAAACAAAGGTTTTGGTCATTGTAACATTGTAAGTAGAAGTAGACGGACAGTATAAGCACAGCTGATGATCAGAATACCATTTTATGTCCAGTTTAAACTCAAACGGATCATAGTGCAACAGTATCATCGGAGGGCTAAATGGACATCACCAGCCTTTAAAGATACAATCTGTAATCCGAGTCTTACTTTCAAAAACATGCTGAGTCAACAAAATAAATGGGAGTGCAGCTGTTTTTTTTTTATGAAGCTGGTCATTGTAGCACTTTCACTAATGGTCTGCCATTTCAAGAGTGTATCATTTATCTCAATGCATTTGGGGTTTATAGAAATGAACATGGCTTTTTTTAAGAAAAAGAAAAAGGAATTGTATTGCAATAACGCTTTTCAGTGTAATTGACCATTACATTTACACAAAAAATTCAGATGTACACCATTATGAAAACAGCTGTAATAATGAATGTCATGATGCTGTATCTGCTGGATAATTGGTTGTGGCAAGAAGTTGATTTTTTTTAGCTGACTGCAAGCTTCACTTGTATCCCTCCCCAGGGCTCTGCAACCATTGGAGACAGTGTGCCACCTTGTTTACACACTCAGTGAACATGGACATTCTGTCTCTTAAGGACTGATATGCTGAACTTTTGAAATACCAGAGAGAGACACACACAAATCACTTTGTTTACCTGTATTACAGCTCTTCTGTATGATATGGCATAGCAAGAAATAAACTCATGCAATAACACTGACTTTTCTTTATTGCATTATTTTACATTTAAAATAACAAGAATTACAAAATGGATCCTGCTCCCTCATAACATTGAAAACATGGAAGTGCTGTGCGTTTAAACAGCAGAGGGCAGCACTACATTTTCAGCTGATAAATCAGTTCTGCATTCTGGTGATGTTATCTATGTTAAAGGCAAATCTTTCAGTAACATGCCATGATGATGAAGTCATATGGTTGACTATATATACATATATATATATATACTAGTCAGGGTGCCCATGCTGACCCCTGTCCACCTCCAAAAGTGCCAACAGTGGGCACGTGAGCATCAGAATTGGACCACGGAGCAATGGAAGAAGGTGGCCTGGTCTGATGAATCATGTTTTCTTTTACGTCACGTGGATGGCCGCTTACCTGGGAAACACATGGCACCGGGATGCAATCCAATCGAGCATCTGTGGGATGTGCTGAACAAACAAGTCCGATCCATGGAGGCTCCACCTCGCAATTTACAGGACTTAAAGGATCTGCTGTTAACATCTTTGTGCCAGAGGTCTAGAGGAGTCCATGCCTCAACGGGTTATCTATTTATATATATTGGTAACTCTTTAGGGTCCAGTTCTCACTAGTTGAGATATAAGCATGCATATTACTAGGATATTGGCTTATTCTGCATGACCATATTCAACATCCCTTAATCCTACTCAATACCTAAACTTAACAACTACCTTACTAACTATTAATAAGCAGTAATTAGGAAATTATTGAGGCATAAGTCATAGTTAATAGTTAACAGTGGATCCTAATCTAAAGTGTGACCAAAATATATGTATTATTATTTTGTCCATAGCTAACCAGACACATTCATTGTCACATTTCCTTAAACTAAAATATTTCTTTTGTGTTATCCTTCATAGGCAAATCTGTTCAGTTGTTGAATACCAAAATAAAAAATGTAAGAGGAAGAGGAAATACAGAGAATAAAATGCGCAGATGGAAGTCTTTTAGTCATGCTGGCCCTCAGACGCAGACAGCTGAACACTGGCCCCTGGAGATTTGACTTTTCTTCCACACAGCCAGCCTAGCTCTAACTGGCAGCTCTAAGGAAAATTCAGGCCTGTCCTTCATAAGAACTCATTGAAAACCCATCAATATTAACAGCACTAAATGTGGGCAGGAATTCAAGCCAAATACTGATGGCAAGACGACTGGGTCAGAGCATCTCCAAAATGGTAAGTCATGTGCAGTGTTCCTTGTATGCAGTGGCAAACATAGTTCAAGGGAGGACAACCGGTGAACCGGCTTCGGGGTCATGATGAATCATATTTTGTTTTAGATCAGGTGGAAGGTCATGTGAGTGTATATTGTTTATATTGGACAGAGATGGCAGCAGGATGCACTATGCCAACAAGGCAGACTGGCAGTGTTACGTCCAATGTCGTGTCCTGGAATTCATGTGATGTTACTGTGACATGCATCACCTACCTAAAGATTGTTGTAGACTGCATACACTCCAAATCCTGTTTGACTAATTCTACCTCAACCCAAAACGCTACCACGATTCTCATTAAATCTCATTCTATTAAGAGGTTTCAAAATCAGGCTTGAAACAAGTTTCATCCATCAGCACCAGCATACTTATTGACTCATGTATTGACTCACGTACATTAACTCATGTATTCTATTTTGTATGTGTAGCAAGAGAGAATCTGCACTATTTAAATGAATCGATGAGCCTGGTTAGTCTCGGATTTTTTATGTGATCTTGGTTATGACTTGTTATGACTATTTACAAAGTAACCCTTAAAAGTGCCCTAGATTCAAAAATTGAATTTACGTCGGCATAGTTAAATAACAAGAGTTCAGTACATGGAAATGACATACAGTGAGTCTCAAACTCCATTGTTTCCTCCTTCTTATATAAATCTCATTTGTTTAAAAGACCTCCGAAAAACAGGCGAATCTCAACATAACACCGACTGTTACGTAACAGTCGGGATCATTAATATGTACGCACCCAATATTTGCATATGCCAGCCCATGATTGAGGCATTACACAAGGGCAGCCGGTATTAACGTCTGGATGAAAGGCATTAGACAAGGGCAGAACGTCTGGATCTGTGCACAGCTGAATCATCAGACTAGGTAAGCAAGCAAGGACAATAGCAAAAAATGGCAGATGGAGCAATAATAACTGACATGATCCATGATATCATGATATTTTTAGTGATATTTGTAAATTGTCTTTCTAAATGTTTCGTTAGCATGTTGCTAATGTACTGTTAAATGTGGTTAAAGTTACCATCGTTTCTTACTGTATTCACGGAGACAAGAGCCGTCGCTATTTTCATTTTTAAACACTTGCAGTCTGTATAATTCATAAACACAACTTCATTCTTTATAAATCTCTCCAACAGTGTAGCATTAGCCGTTAGCCACGGAGCACCATCAAACTCATTCAGAATCAAATGTAAACATCAAAATAAATACCATACTTACGCGATTAGACATGCTGCATGACGAACACTTTGTAAAGATCCATTTTGAGGGTTATATTAGCTGTTTGAACTTTTTTTTATGTTGTTTAAGGCAAGCACGAGCTCTTGGGGCGTGGAACACAAGATTTAAAGGGGCCGCAGCCTGAATCGGCTCATTTCTAATTATGCCCCAAAATAGGCAGTTAAAAAAATGAATAAAAAAAATCTATGGGGTATTTTGAGCTGAAACTTCACAGACATTCAGGGGACACCTTAGACTTATATTACATCTTTTAAAAAAAGTTCTAGGGCACCTTTAATTTAATAGTACTAAAGTATTTTGTGAATGGAATAATATATCACTGCATACTAAATGTTCAAATTAAACCGAATTGATTTGATTATGGAAACTTGATGGATCATTTAACATGATTTAAACATGGCATGTTAGGAATTGTACAAGACAAATGGGCTTTATATAGACTGGTTGAATGGAATGTTGTTCCAGAATCAGCTGATGTTGATCCAGGAACATGTTGTGTAAATGATATTGACCCAAATGTTAAAATATATTGAAAACATTCCTTTTCACAAACTATTTGAATGTACTGTATAATAAACTAATGGTTTGATAATCATTTTATAATTTAATAATTTTTGATAATGTTTTTAAAAATTAGAACATCATAATGTAAATATATCCATCAGTTATACCGTCATGCCTTAAGCTACTGACTCTCAGAAAAATAATCATTGTTATATAACTTATTGTTTGACTCTCTTGTTTTACCTAAAGGGTTAGTTCACCCTAAAATGAAAATTCTGTCATTAATTACTCACCCTCATGTCGTTCCACACCCATAAGACTTTCATTCTTCTTTGGAAGACAAATTAAAATATTTTTGATGACAGAATGCTGTCAGATTTTCTTCCATTGACTGCCTTTGTAACTTTCACTTTGACGCTTCAAAAACTTCATAGAGAGATCGGAAAACTAATCCATATGAATCGAGTGGTTTAGTCCAAATTTTCTGAAGAGAATCGATTTAATTTAGGCTTTTACTTGTATGTAAACATTGATCAGCGAACATAGGCAGAAGCTCAACCAAACCTGCTATATGCACAAGAACAAACCTCTTCTGGAAGCTCAAAAAAAAAAAAAAAAAAAAAAAAAAAAAATTCAAAATGCTTAATTTTTACAGATTATACATATATTTTACACAAAGTAGCAAAACTGATGACACACCATTCAGAATCTCAGGATAATACAAAAAAGGCCACAGGTGATATTATGTGCTTTGGAAAACAGGCCGTAACAATGCTGAAGGAGATTTATCATTTGAAAGTTTAGAGAGGAAAATAGGTACCTGAAATTTGCCATACAGGGTTTTTGTTCTCCTGTGTACAGTAAATATTGTTTACACACTGTACACCATTAAACTTTTAACTGTCAAATGGATTTGTTGCCACCAAATTGGTAGTTGTTCTTACATGTTCTGTAATTTTGCAGAACTGAGAGGTGGCAGGCCAAAAAACTGCTAATGCAAATATGGTCATTGCCAATAATGCAATATGATTATGAGAAATTCAGAGAAGAGTCATTGAAGCATTCATCTTCAATGACTCTTCTCTAATTTCTCTTCTCTGTAAAAAGTGGTGACCTGCAACTGACACCTTAAAGAGCTATTTCTACTTGATCTAACCCATAAAATTTGTTTTATTGGTATAAATTAATGTAGTTACCTTTCGAAGTGGAACTTCAATGCTGTGTCTTGGTGTTGACGGTGTGGGGAGTGACATCAGCATGAACAGTGTCTGAAGCATGTGCAAACACACACCAATACTCATTGGCGGATGGCAGTCCATGACGTCAAGTGGAGAACATGTGCGTATAAAAGTTTTTTTTTGTTTTCAGCAGTCATTTGTTTGGAGAGTGTGGCAAGACAATGGAGAGCAATGGTAAGAGTTTCAAAGAGTGTGTACCATAGTACACCTGAGGACATACATGAACTCTGTGTTATCTGCCTGGGAGGACAGCTTGCACGTTCAGGTCTATAGGGGGCTGGATGCACTCACTGTGACAAGTTTACAGTGAGGAAGCTCTGCTCATGCTTGTCCCTTTTTCGAGGGGAGAGGGACAAGCATCTGCTCCTCGCAGCTTGTAGGCAAGGCACCGGTGGGTCAGACCGGTGGTGCCCTGCACACCATGCCGGTGTTGTATCCATACCAAGCTAACCTGCTGAAAGACTTGGACCAAGGGCAGGGATTGTCTCCTGCGCCACACCACAGATTTGGCTCTCTGGGCCACTAAACAGATGGCTGCTATCATCAGTCATTCAGTGGTGGTCATGGAGAGACATCTGTTGCTGAAACTGTCGGGGATCAGAGAGTGAGAAACCTTTCTTCTTGATGCCTTGATCTTGCCCTCTGGGCTCTTCGGCAACTCCATTAAAGGGTTAGTTCACCCAAAAATGAAAATAATGTCATTTATTACTCACCCTCATGTCATTCTACACCCGTAAGGCCTTCATTCATCTTCAGAACACAAATTAAGTTAATTTTGATTAAATCCTCTATAGACAGCAATGTCACTGAACTTCTTAAGATCCAGAAAGGTACTCAAAACATATTTAAAACAGTTCATGTAAGTTCAGTGGTTCAATCTTAATATTATAATGCTTTGAAAAAATGTTTTGTGCGCCAAAAAAACAAAATGACTTTTCAACAATATCTAGTGATGGCCAATTTCAAAAGACTGCTTTGAATCTTTTGTTTCGAATCAGTGAGCCAGGAGTTTTTGATTACAGGACTGGGTGGAATCTGGGGACTGACTGATGAAGGAGGAACCAGGGTGCATGGAGTATCCAGCGGAGCAGAGAGGCCGACGGACCAGGGCTACATCCACAGCTTAAGGTGGAGCTGCTGGCTCGCAGGACTGAGATGGAGACGGGGGCTCGGCAGACCCGGGGCGACAACAGAGGTAGTGAGGACAATGGAGAAGTCGAAGGGCAGGAGAACCCCAGTGGAGCCGAAGGGGTGGAGGGTCAATGTGCAATAGTAGAACTGGAAGTCTGTGGTACAAGCTGAGCGATGACTGACTGAGGCTGATCCAGAGGAATGAGGGAGCCAGGATGAGTCCAAGGGCTGGCGGACCATGGTGGAGTTGAGGTAGCGCAGAGCTTTGGCGGAGCTGAAGTGCTGACAGGCTGAGGTTGAGACATGGGCCAGAAGGCCTGATGTGAAGCTGGGGACTCAAACTCAAGTCGAGCTGGTGGGGAGCTGAATGACACCAGTGGCACTGACAGATCCAGGGAACTGGACAAAACCAGCAAAGGAGATGGGACTAGGAAATTGGGTGGGGACATTGGAGGAGGAAGATCTCCGGATGTGACCGGAGCATGCAGGCAGCTGGATGGGCTGGCTGAGAAGACTTTGACTCGAGGGTGGGGACTCGGGAGGGAAGTGGATCTGTGGACCACAGATCTATCAGGTAGTGATCCGCTTCTGGCTCTGAGCTGGACTGGGCAGCTTGCTTTGACTCGAGGAAAACCAAAGCAGCTGGTTCTGGCTCCTTGTTACATGGAGAGAATCGCCCTGCTGTATCCTCCACCACCAGTATTCCAACAGCGCCCTGTTCTCGCAGGTGATGAGCCTCTGCAAAACTGGCAAGTCCATGTAAAAACTCTTTCAGTCGGTTCTTCTGTCAGAGTTGTGGCTGTATTAATATAATATTTATATAATAACCTAAGAAAACCTTTATTGTGATGAAGTTATATGGTCTGATCATGCCCAGAGACGAGATGGAACGAGACGAGAACAAGTGTGTTTGTATTAATTTTACTGTTCTGTAATAGACAGTATACAGTATTTTGTTGCATAATGATTTCATACTCAGTTCTTTGGACTTTGAACTTCTCTTTGTGAAAGTGACTTTCATCTACTGTAAGATCACATTACAGTACTGTAATAAAAGAAAAAAAAACTTTTCTAAAAGCTCATTGTTGTGTTTTAATGTACCTCCACCCTTCAGTTTATGTTGTATAACAGACATTGACCTACAAAATGAACCTGATTCCCGGTAAGAGATTTTAGTAATAGTGTTTTGAATTGATCTCACTGGTGTTCTCTAGGGAGTGGAGTAGTCTGTACTTGTTACATTGTGTGCATCAGCTGACAGAATAGAGTATGTTTTTGACTGAAATATTTGATTTTGAAGTGGACATTTGAGGTGTGTGCAAGTTGGTATGCAGTTTTGTGTTTATAGTTGTAAAACAAACAAAAAAATGGGTGAATTCATGTGTTAGCAATCGAGAAAAACTGTAATCTCAAACCAGATAATCCAGATAAGTTACTACTTGTCTGTCTGGAATCATGTTTCTTAAGAACAATAAATGTACAGTTCATCTGCTGCTAGCTTCTGTAGTTTATAGTTTATAGCTGTCTGAATGTTTAAACACATATCCTGAAACTGAGCAAAGACCATCACACCTAAATTTGAACTAAGCTTTGCTGCTCCTAGTGGAAAACGGTTATTGTAAGGTAAATATTTAACATAAGGAAACCAAAGTAACGGCAGAATGTTCTTAAAGGGAACCCCTGGTATTAAGACATGTATGGCTTAAAATAACGTAAATGATGTCTCTTACTGAAATATGTAGTAGAAAACCCATGAAAGATTTACATTATTTAAAAAATCCATGATGGTTGCATTCGGTGAACTACTAACACTACCTTGTTGTTATTTTTACCGCAACACAACTCGGAATATAATATACGATGCCACAATGTGCAGGTTTTGGTTGTAATTTTCAGTCAATGAGCCACAAGAGAAGCGATGTAAGTCTTTACTGCTTTATAGTGATAAGAGGAGAAAAGAATGGGAAGTTGTGAAGAATTTGGACAAATAAAACTTCCTAAAGATCTGTGTCTTTGTTCTCTTCACTTTAGCCCTGATGACTTTGAGGGTTTTAGTAGACCACAGCTGAAAGAGCTTACAGTTGGCGATGGATATAAGTGTATGCTTTAACCAAATGCCACGCCTGTCGTGGAGACTGACGAAGGTAAGCCTATAACACATCTTGACTGAGACAGACTACCTCATAGCTTGTGTGCGCTGTGATGCATGAGATATCTGTGATTGCATAAAACAGTAGCATCTTCTCAGCATGTTTAACTGTGTATAATGCATTCAGGTGACATATCAGACGATTTTTACATGTCAATCATTCTACAGTAGTTTGAATAGCCACAGAGACATTGCACATCTAATTTTGCGCTCTGGCTCAAATTGAAAAGGCTGATCAGGTTTTAAAAGGAACCCGGTGGATATTAAGACCTGTATGCGTTACTAGATTACTTTTGCACCAAAACATACAAATAAAAAGTATCAAAGGCATCAGGGCTGAAGTGGAGAGAACAAAGACGCAGTTAGGAAGTGTTGTTCGTCCACATTCTTCACAACTTCCCATTCTTTTCTCCTCTACTAGTAAAGCAGTAAAGACTTACATCACTTCTTTGGTGGCTCATCGACTGAAAATTTCAACCAAAAGCTGCACAATGTAGCATCGTATATTATATTGTATTGTGTAGTTGTGCACCGAGTGCAACGTATTTGACGTTATCGACATAGAAAGCACTGTGCTCCTAAACAAAATGGCACCCCTCCATTGTCCAAATATGTCATGGATTTTTTTACATTTTTTTAAATCTTTCATGGGTTTTCTACTACATATTTCAGTAAGAGACATTATATTAAGTCATACACAGGGTTCCCTTTAAAAGATGAATAGCAAAAATGAAGCTTAGAAAGCAGTCAACAAAGAAAGTGATTTTTTTGAAGACTATGTAAAAAATGTTCATGTAAAATTCTTTCAGTTTTAGAGTGTTTTTCTTATTTCTTATTTCTTTCTTTCTTGAAAAGTGTTTAATTTTTTAATAAAATATAACACCATGTCTACACCATACGCGAGTGGCACGATGTGACACGACAAAAGCAAATAGAACCCAATGAAACAAAATGAACAAAATGAAAGTAAAGCGGCAGCCCCTCACAAACGGCTGGCGCATAACCCAAAACAAAACAGCAACATAAAGTCCCAGGCCTGGTCCTCTCTCATCCTTCACTGTCGTCACACCTCCTTTTATCCTTCTGGAGCTCCTCTGTGGGATTCGAGACCGGTGTGGCGCGCAGGTGACGCCATTAACACTAGTGCCACCGGCCTTGCTCCATTCCCTCTCCTGTTGCGAGCGAGAAAGTTTGTTGTTCAATGTCTTTGCCTTTAATTAATGCAAAAACAAACAAAACTTCTCAATATCAGAGCAACTTTCCTCCTCTGCTCTTAACAGATGCCCACACGTAATAAGCCTCAGGGTATGGAACTACCATACACAAAACATACACTGTAAAAAATGACCGTGATTTTAACAGTAAAAGACTGTAAAAATGCTGCGGTGAAAAACTGTCAATTGGTTTACAGAAAGTTTGTACGGTGAATAACTGTAATAGATCTAACGGTACATTTAATGTAATTTTACGGTAAAATACCATTAAATTCACAGTTTTTGGAAGTGAAAAATAACAATTCATTGTAAAATTTACAGTGAAAAAACGTAAATTGACATTCCCACAATTCCCTGCGTGACACTTCACATTTGATATATTTTCGTTGAAATAACTCTGTTTCTTCTTAGTTTTTCTCATTTTTTTCTAATCAGTTATGTACATTAGGGTTTTATGTTACATCTAATGTTGTTAAATTAATGTTTATTGCAATTTTAAAATTTCATGCATGTTACCACGATGGTGTTTAGTGTGTGTGTGAATGACACTGTGTGCACCTTCTATATGTTAGTGCTGTCCTTCTCAGCTTGTGGAAAATCTGAGAAAAAACTTTGATTCATCATGTGACTCAGTGTATTATAAAGGTACAAAACAGATATATTAGTACTTCATTAGGTTGGTAAATTAACATTATATCAGTTAATGAAATACGTTATTTTACTGTAATTTTAACAGATTTTTTTTTACGTTGCTATTGTATTTTTTACGGTAAAGTTCTGGCAACCACAGCTGCCGTTTTTTTACCGTAAATTTTACAGGGATTTTTTTACAGTGTAAGTTCACAAAGTTCCCCACCTTAGGGCAGTGAACAACTGTACACGAAGCATGCTTTCACAAATACATGCAGTCAAGCTCAGACAAACCCCTGTCACGAAATGGCGAACTTCCCTGTATACAGCGCAGAATTATTCAATTCCTGTCAAACTGTGCACCTGTTAGCGAGTGATTCCGGGCATTTTTTAGAATGGGTAATGGGAACACTCTGCAGTTTTGTCACAGACCACCCTGCTTCAGTGATGTTATGATGTCTACTGTTCCACCATAAGATGTTCCATTCTTGTGCACAGAGATATACGTATTAGAGAAGTGTGTGATAAAGCTGGTGCCTCCCGAGGATCAAGAAAGCGGCTTTTACAGCCGCTATTTTGTGTTGCACTGCAAACTTTCACTGTCACAGCACTCATTCAAAATGATTGAACAAAATCTCCTCTCTATCAGAGTGGTGCATGTCCGTGCCCCTTGAATGGCAGGGCAGACTTTCTGTCAAGAGTCCATGGGTAGTGGAAACTGCATCCCAGGACAGTAGCCATAATCTGGGACACATTTGGAAAAGCGGAGGTGGATCTGTTTGCCTCAGAGGAGACTCATTGACGCAGTCCCCTCTGGGAGTGGATGCATTAGTTCACAGGTGGCCGAGTGGACGGAAGTATGCATTTCCTCCAGTGAAGCTGCTACCCCTGGTACTACAGAAAATCAGTGAAGAGCAGGAGTCAGTGCTGCTAGTTGTGCCCAAATGGCGAGCACAATTAAGAGGGCTGTCTTGAGCCCCTCAAACTTTTTGACTAGATCATGCTTTTGCAAGAGCAACCTTCTAGCAAGGCGTTGAAAGCTGAATTAGGTGTTCACCCACCATCTAGTATATATATATATATATATATATATATATATTTATACAACAGTTCTGTCTGGTTCTCGAATCTGATTGGTTGATAGCCATGCGATATTTCAGTGATAACAGCACTCCTACTGCCTTTTCACCGTTTGTATCACTCCGCTTGAAGTGACCGTCATGGCGGCCGATCAAATCAACCGTAATTTTTTACAAATACTACTTCTTGTACCACGAACTGTAGTTTTAATAGTTTTTTAGGCGAGAATGTAGTTGTTTAGACCTGAAATATGTGACTCGTATTTAATAACAGCGCCTATTTTACAATTTGTTTTGACGTTTTCGGAGATGCGAGCTCGAGTGCGTCAGCGGCCGTTCAGTGCTTCTGTAACCGCCGAGAACAGCTTCATCTCGGCCAGTGCCTCGGGGATTTGCCGCTGGCTCTTATAGTGGTTAAACATGAGACATAATTCAATTTGAGTACATAGAACGGGCAATCTTTGGTCTTATTAATCTATTATTTGTTACAGAGCAAGTCGAATTGTGCTATATTAAATTTGATAATAATAAACGTTACGTTACATCCTTATATAGCACATTGGCTACAACTAGACGGGACATATCAGACTCTTCTCCGCTTCAAATACGTAAAACATTAAACTTTATAAACATATGGTTTTTTGAGTAAAAAAAACGCTTTACATTTTTTTTTCAAACATCAGATCTTTATTTACCTTTGCATTGCACAGAGGAGATGTCCAAACTGCGTGCGCACTTCATTCAAGAGGTGAGGCAGATTAATGAGGTTTGATTGACAGATTGAGGATCCAATGGAGTTAGGAGGTTTTGTCACAAGCTCTTTAAAATCCTTTTCATTTGTTAAATATTTGTAAAACCCACATACAAGCGTAAATGGTGACCTATTTTTTTTAATAACTAGTGCTTTATGTTTGACTGAACTGTACAATTGTGCTTATTTGTTGTTCTAAATATTATTGTTAATAAATATGATTTTATATAAATATGTCCATTAAGTAATATGGATTGAGTGAACATTACATTAATACGCCATTAGATGGCGGCAACACTTTACAGGAGAATGAGTCAGTGAAGCACAAGAGACTTTTAAATTGAAAGGAACTTTTGCAAAAGGAAGTTGTTTTAGCGCTGTGGTGTAATGGATTTTATGGAAAATTCCCAAACTAAAAAAGGATAAATACAAAGATCGCTTTCCTCAGCGGACATTCAAACGGACTTGTATAAAGGATATAATATTATGGACATCGACTTGAAGAATGAATGTAATGCAATATACCAGACACAGGTAATAGCCTACTATCTCTCTCTCTCTCTCTCTCTCTCTCTAATACTGTACAAAATTCAATGTGTTTCAATGAAGCGACTCAACGTTCCTTCGTTGCTAGTTCTAAAGTGACGTTTTAGAGTTAGTAACGGAGGCTTGGTCCAACTGTCAAATTGAGATTTGAATCCGTGGCGGAAGGAAGTAGTGCTGCACAAAAGAGGGTTTTAAAGACACTCCGTTGTTGTTCTTATTTATTTACACACTTGTGCCGTCGAACTGTTGTATAAACGCAATATCACACTCGTAGCCGTGCGATATGGCTGTATATCAGCACGCTGTGATTACCTACGGCCTCGTGCCTACGGACGAATCACAGCGTGCTGATATACAGCCATATCGCACGGCTACTCGTGTGATATTGCTCATATATATATTTATATTGCTCATATATATATATATATATATTTCTGTCATGACAACTCTCAGAGAGATTGGCATGGCAATGGATATGGCAATGTAATGTATTTGGTCTCGGAGGAATAGATCTGCTATGCTGCTGCTGTTGCTCCTGCAGAGCAAGTACAGAGATTGCTACTGCCAATACTTTCACAGACATTGCTGTGAGCACATAAGACATGCTGCTGCTGCACATATAACATGCATGAAATAAACCCCGCAGCAGATCTATACAGGTGGAGTTAGGGAAGGTGGAGGGTTTCTGAAAGCACGCTGCAGACTTCTAACAGCAAACAATGCCAATACCTTCGTCGTGCAATCCTTAAAGGGATAGTTCACCCAAGAATGAAAATTACCCTTTAATTTACTCACCCTCAAGCCATCCTAGGTGTTTATGACTTTCTTCTTTCAGCCAAACACAATCAGAGTTATATTAAAAATATCCTGGCTCTTCCAAGCTTTATAAAGGGAGTGAATGGAGGATGAGATTTGAAGCCCCAAAAAGTGCATCCATCCATCATAAAACGTACTCCACGTGGCTTCAGGGGGTTAATAAAGTGAATTGAATAGATGTGTTTGTGTAAGACTATTTGTCATTGAATACTACGTTGTGGAAGTTAGCGCTTTTTAGATGCAAATCGAATACGTATGGCTGTCATGCCGAAAGTTAAAACTTTATAAAGTAAAATAACGAGCGTCCGATGCGACATATGACATATGAAACATAGGACATAGCGTAGTACATCATGGCGTAGCATAAAATTTCATGGCATTGTGTACTACATCGAGTATGTTTTATGATCAATGGATGCACTTTTTTGGGCTGCAAAATCTCATCCTCCAAGTCATATACACCTAGGATGGCTTGAGGGTGAGTAAATTTTGGGGTAATTTTCATTTTTGGGTGAACTATCTCTTTAATAATCATGTTATATGACACACACACACACACACACACACACACACACACACACACATGTTTGTTTTTGTGAATTGTGGGGACTTTCCATAGACTTCAATGCATTTTACACTGAACAAACTGTACATTCTATCCCCCTACCCTGCCCCTACCCCTAAACCTAACCCTCACAGGAAACTGTGCAAACTTTTACTTTTTCACAAAAACTCATTCTATATGATTTATAAACCCATTTACATTGTGGGGACCGCTGGCTGGTCCCCACGATGTAGGTGAACTCAGGTTTATATTACATCATGGGGACATTTGGTCCCCACAATGTAATATAAACAAAAGCACACATACACACACACACACACACACACACACACACATACACACACACACACACACACACACTTATTATAATATTACCGCCCCCTGAATCTGTATGTTTCCACCCACTGTTAAATGTGGCTAAAGTTACCATTGTTTCTTATTGTATTCACGGAGACCAAAGCCATTCTGTTATTTTAATTTTTAACCCAAAAACGCGTGTAGTCTGTATAATTCATAAATGCATCTTCATTTTTATTGAGTCTCTCCAACAGTGTTAGCCGTGCAGCAGTCTATCAAAATAATTCAGAATCGAATTTTAGCAAACATCCACAAAATACATGCCATATGTTATATGCTGCATCAAGAATAGTTTGTAATGATCCATTTTGCGAGTTATATTTGCTGTGTGAGCTGCATTATTTATGTAATCCTCAATGTATTGGAATTGGAATGCATTTAAAGCAACCCACCCACAAAAACGGCTTGTTTTTGCTCACACCCAAATCGGGGCAAATTTGACAAGCTATAATAAATGATCTGTGGGGTATTTTGAGCTGAAACTTTACAGACACATTCTGGGGACGCCAGAGAATTATATTATGTCTTGTCAAAAGGGGCATAATAGGTCACCTTTAAATCTTCCTCACATGTCTTACATTGGAAAAATCAGCACCTTATTTTTTTAATGCAAAAAATGAATAATAACAAAATAAATAACAAAGTGAATGGTTTAACAATTTGCACTACAAGCCAGTGAGTTTATAATTACGACAATAAATTACAATAATATAGTACGAAATACCAGTTTTGAATATCAAGCAGCACAACAAGCTGGTTTGTACAGCTAAAAATAACTGCAAGTAAATGACACAGAAAGCCAGACACATTCAATAACCAAATCGCCATGCCCGTCCAACTTATTCAGCAGTGCCAGGTGCAAATCATTCATAGTTTTTTTTAGAACTCAGTGTTTAGTGTTTATTGCACTAATGCGGGGAGATGAGATTCCCAGTCTGTTCTGACTATTACAGCCGAGATCTAGACAGGTGGCATGTCTAACAAGAACAGGCCGCGGTTGTGATGCATGTTACTTTCAGTTAATTTCATCTGATTTGAAAGCCCATGTGTTCAAACTAAATGAGCTTCTCCTGAATCTTCATACCCCATCAGATCCAATGGAAAATTGCTCACAAGACCAAACTTTCATGTCGATCTGTTAGCAGACAATGGAAGAGCTATGTGTCTGTGGCCTGATTTTAAAACTGGCAGAAAACCGTGTGTTGTTGACACACTCTTCCTTCACAGCACTGTTCAGATTCGAAGAGAATTTGCATAACGCTTACACTCAAAATAAACCAAGCGGCACATTGGCTCCAGGCGTGGACACGACCAACCAGATTCTGTAATTGGTCCATTGAGAATTCAGCAGTGCACAGAGCCTTCAAAGCCATCAAGGGGACTGTGTGCACCAGCTGTACTGACCCATTTGGATGACAGCTTGCAGAAACAAAGCCCATTCTGGTAGAGCCTTGTTAATGGGCTGTACATGGTGGGCTGCACAGGACAGCTGTGTGCCACTCTTCCCAGAGCTCCCTTAATGCTGCCTACCTAAACATCCTGTTCTAGTTTCCTAATGAGCAGAAGTGTGTGTAGGTATACATTAGTTGTAAATTGAGTTACTGAGTTCAAGTAGTTAACTAAAAGAGATAGTACACCCCAAATTGAAAATAATTTACTCAGCTTTATGTCCTTCCAAACTCTATGACTTTATTTTTTCAGTGAACATAAAAGATTAATGCACTCTTAAGATGTGCTTTCAATTTTAGAAGTTTTCCATTACATGGTAAACATATGAACTGATTTGTACTTCATTGAATTTGAAAACATGTTGTGACAGACATCAGCAACAATGATTCATTTTTAACCGTCAGTCAGTTGTTTGACGCGATGAATGTGGATATCTTCATATTTTCTTAGAATCCATTTCACTAGAGGATATAATAAGTAGTCCACTGTATGGAAACCAAAGTCTGCCAAAATTAAAAATAAATAAATAAATACATAAATATACAAAGAAATGTAAAAAAGCAAAAATAAATAAATACAAAAAATATAAATAAATATACATAGGAAAGCAAAAATAAAATAATAATTATATACATTTGTTCCTTTATTTATGTATATATTTATTTTTTCCACATTTGTTTATTTTTTCTTTTATTTATTTATACATTTATTCATTTAGATTTTTATTTATTTCCACATTTATTTATTTCCATATTTGTTCATTTCCACATTTATTCATTTGTACATTTCTTTATTTCTACATTTCTTTATTTTTTACATTTATGCATTTTTACATTTCTTTGTCCGTAGGGTAATGAGGAGGACGTGGTTTACCTCAGACATAGCAATCGAGCTCAGAGTAGGTGAGAGCGAAGAGTTGAGGCCTCCTCATTACCCTACGGACAAAGAAATGTAAAAATACATAAATGTAAAAAATAAAGAAATGTAGAAATAAAGAAATGTACAAATGAATAAATGTGGAAATAAATGAATAAATGTGGAAATAAATCAAAATCAAAATGAATAAATGTATAAATAAATAAATGTGGAATAAATTTTAGTTTTTTTGCTTTTCTTTGTATATTTATTTATATATTTTATTTTATTTTATTATATATTATATTATTTTATATATTTTATTTTAATATACTGTACCAATTATCACACTGGGGCAAATGTATTCAACAAAAAAATTGTCTATTTATGTTTGAACAATGAGTGTGTTTTAACCCCTCTCCTCTCAGCATTTCATATATTTCAGCATTTCATATATCATTTCAGTACATTTTGACCTTGTGGGGACATTAGAAAATCTAAAATATCAGAAAGTTTTCTGTGATGGGTATGTTTTGTGGTAGGGTTAGTGTAGGGGGATGGAATATACAGTTTGTACCGAATAAAAACCATTACGCCTATGGAAAGTCCCCGAAAACCACATACACCAACATATGTGTGTGTGTGTGTGTGTCTGTGTGTTTGTATAAAAATCAAAAATGTTACAGACTGACCATCTAACATATGAGATTTTACTTAAAGGGATGTTCATCACAAAATTCTATCATTATTTATTCACTTATTCACTTCTAGAAATCTTTTCATAGTTCCTAGAACTATTGCCTGAAGTACCCGGATTTTGCATGTTTGCACCGCAGGAACTAGAAATGATTTTAGTTCTAGGAACTCCTTTTGGGGGAACTAGATTAGCTCCTACTTCAGAGTAGGGTCTAAACCAGCTCTATAGGAACTGTCAGTGACATAAGCGTATGTTGATTAGACAAACGCATGTCAAACACCGGCACCCAGCATTTTTAAAAAGCCGAGTAAACATATTTACTTCACAAACATGGAAAACAGTGATAACAGCATTTACCTGTTGTCTGCAGCATTGTGTTCTTTTCTGCCTCGATGAAATGCAATACTGAAAGTTGTCATAGGAGATCTCTTAGCCCCACTTTTTGCTCTTTCAGTCACGTAAATTATGTGTTTACATTCCATGTCTGTTATCACAAAACCCACGACACACAACAAACACAGCACCGACCACGGTATACTCCATCCACCAGTTTTTAGCGTTTGTAAATGCCGCACTTAAAGACGTCGCTGTCGGCCGCTTCAGAGTTCCTATTCCCGGTGCGAATGCAACCATGAACATGGCCCGGGGGAGAAATTAGAGCTGTCCTAGTGGCTAGTGCCTATAACTGAGTTCCTAGAACTATTCGGTCTGAAAGCCCCTACTGTGTATTTCTTTCTTCAGTGAAAGGCAAAAGAAAATATTTTGAAAGTCAGTGAGGTCCAAAATAACATTGAATTCCATTGACTTATAATGAAAAAAAATAAAATAAATAAAATTCTGTTCCACATAAAAAGAAATGCATACAAGTTTTGAATGACATGAGGGTGAGTAAATGATGCCAAAATCTTTTCAAATCATTTTTGGCTGAGCTAATCTTTAGCATACATTTTACTTAATGACCCTAAGGACATTTAAGAGGAAGTAAAACACTCTGCGTTTATTATGGAACATGCATGGACTGAGATGATGAAAAAAACAAGATCTAATCAGAGATGAGGGGATTTAGTTGATTTAGACTAGACTACTACTACAGTGCACATGCATAGATATGTCCATCATTTCAAGTTGACATTTCAACAGCCTATTTCCAACTGGTATGAGACATGGTCCAATGGCACTTTCAGTTTGAAACAAAACAAAGCACTCAGGCTTTGACAGCCAGTATCACGTGAAGTATGCCACTGCTCCCCTAGGTCCTATAGAGAGAAGCCCTGAAAACAGCAGATCACAGATAAAAATGATAAAAGTTATAAATGTTTCATTGTGAAGTAAACTAAAAAAATCTGTCTCTAACCGATGCATCTATAGAGAATACACAAAAAACTAACAATATTTTTAAAGTATAAAAAAATGTATAATTTTTTGTTTGTAATAAATAAATCTCTATGGAATTCTGGGCTCTAAAGAACATTTATACACTTCCCTGTGTTTTGTGCTTTCATTCAAACACATCCCCTTTCATTTATTTTTGTATTATCCTTTCATAAACAACTGGTTGCAATATCACTTTGGTGCTGAAATGAATGACACATTCTAAAGCTAACAGCTAATAAGCAAATTGGTGATGGCACATGCCTGCAGCATCAATCACAGAATTTTTACCAATAAACTAAATCTTTGCTATAGGCAGTCGAATTATATGCCATCGAACTCTCTTGCAAAGTGGCAGTGAAGAGTGAAGTACAGTGTAACTTAAATAGGAGGCACAGTTCAACAGACATTGAGAGCAGCATTTAATGGCCATTTAATATTGAACCTGAACTTATTTTTGTTATACCTGGGAAGGGCACATGACCTGTTAGGGCCATTTAGTTTTATGCAAAAAAAAAAAAAAAAAAAAAAACTTCACTAGCCTACTTCTAAAAACAGAGTACACTTTTACTCAGTTACAAAATTTCATTTAGAAAATGACAACATACATATTTTGCAGATCATTATAATGCTTAAAAAGATTAGAAAGAACAGAAAATGCATCAACATAAATGCAATTACAATGGAAACCCAGTCACGATAGCTGAAACTTCTTTCTAGGTAGAGGAATTTCTCTGGGTGTAGTTTGTTTGTCTAGTCAACGATGCTTAAACAGTTATGTCCCAATCTACAGTATCCCTTTTTTTGCACAAAGATGAAGCAGAAGTAAGCAGATTTATTTGGGAGCGTATTAAAAGATTGGATGCATACTGTCCATTCCATAGTATGCAAGGTAAGACAATGATTGCTTTACAAATCACATTAAGAATAGTATGCCGGATGATGTGTCCGGATACCATTACATCCATTTTTATACCATTTTAAAAGAGGAGTTTCTTGTTGTTCTCTTCTGCCTCTTTAGAGAGTTTAAAAATAGTACCTAAAAGTAAAAATAAATAAAGATCGAATTTAAAGGTATAGCTAGATACTGTCAGGGCATACCAGACTCAAGAGATGTTAGTTTTGAACCCAATGGCAGTTATTTATTGAAAAGTACTTCAAAGACAACGGCAACAGGTGAGTATATAAATGACAGGCAGTTCAACTGTCTGATAATGGCAGAATGATGATTTTGGTTTTGTTGATGCAGAGCAGTACACATGCAGAGGAGCAGACGATGAGATCAGGTTGGTAATATAATCTTCAGGAAGGTTTGCAGGTAGTGGGTCACTGAGATGTTGAGTGAGTGAAGGTGTGTGCTTTTGTTCTGCTCTGAGTGGGAAGCTGATCAGGAACAGGTGCTCCGGGGATTATGAGGGGTGTGTGTGTGTGTGTACGAAGGGAGAGCCTGGTGTGACCATGACAGATTACTCATGCACAAATAATACATGACAATGGGTAAGTGATATCAATAGAGACCTCCACTGTTAAATGATGTGGCAGTAGGCAATGTCTCAACACTGGTGTTTTGTCTACATACACAAGCATAGGCACCTTTCCATCCTCTGTGAAGCACAGAGTGTTAGCACACTAGTTCAGATGGGACCTATAATGCCCCTTACAGGAGATGTAATATAAGTCTCTGGTATTCTGAGCTGCAGTTTCAGCTCAAAATACCCCACAAATAATTTATTATAGCTTGTCAAATTTGCCCCTATTTGGGTGTGAGCAAAAACAAGCCTTTTTTTGTGTATGCAAATGAGCTGCTGCTCCCAGCCGCTTTCCAGAAGAGGGCGGAGCTTTAGTCATCTTTATTTATATAGCGCTTTTCAATAGGAACAATAGGAAAATTTTTATCGAGCTAAAGTTGTTTTTTGATTAAATCACTTCCGTTGTAATTGTCCATCATATGCACACTTCAGAATCTTGCGGGAAATAGCAGATCATCAGGGTACATTTTGCTTATTCTTTTATAAGTACTGTGAATTTGGACTAAACAGTAAGCTTTTAGTTGTCTTAGCCACAAATTATTGGTCAGGAAATTAGCTAAATTTAAGCAAATGCACTACTTAAAAAGCCATTAAAGAATCTGCTGAGAAATATAATAATAAATGCATCTCTAGCGCTGTGAAGCATGTAGGAAGAGGTGTCATTGTGTGGGGAGGCTTTTCAGCTGCTGGTATTGGAAGATGAATGTTTGTAACCAAGCAGATCTCGTCTCCCATTGACTACCATAGTAGGGGGAAAAAATACTATGGTAGTCAATCTAGGATCGGGATCTGCTTGGTTACAAACATTCTTCCAAATATCTACCTTTGCGTACAGCAGATCAAATACATTTATACAGGTTTGAACAACTTGAGGGAGAGTAAATGATGACAGAATTTTCATTTTTGGGTGAACTATCCCCTTAACTTGTCACGGCGCATTAAAAACACAACACCGAGTGATGAATTCTGGTTAAACCACAGCAGTAACCGTGTGCACACTTAGCTACTGTAATCTGTAGGCAATGCAAAAATACAGGTTTTGAGGTTTTTTTTTTTTACAGTTATTCAGCAGGTCAAAGACCTGCCATAATCTGATAAGACCAAAACAATAAAATGTTCTCAAACTGCATTAGGAGCATTCCTACAAATTTCTTAAGAACTTTCTTAACTTCTTCCTTAAGAAGATTTTTGTGATTCCCCAGCAGATCTCAATCCAATTAAGAAAAGGTGGACTTGAAAAAGGCTGTTCACGTGATTGTAAATTAAATTGCCTAAATTATTACATTGTTAGCTAACTGCATGATTATATATCTAAAAACTACATATATTGGACAGTCACCTCCAGTACCAGATTCTCTAAATTGTAATGTTGACACGCTTTCTCTGTAAAGCTGCTTTGAAACGATATGTATTGTGAAAAGTGCTATGCAAATAAATATGAATTGAACTGAACTTATGATGTCCATGCAAACTGATTGTGCTTGAACAGTTTATTTTAACTGTTTACTTCAGATCTTTACAAATGCTGAAGTCCCTTATTGTGCATTTCAAATTACTTCCAAATCCTTCCTCATAGTGACATTCAAACAATTATAATTTTGAAATTAAAACATATTTTATCCATATCTTTTGGCATGAAGTGTTATGATTCTTACTTTTAAATTGTGATAAATAAATTGAATTTTGTCATATAAACTTTGATCCCTGTGGGATGGGAAATTAGCATATGCCAAAAAAACAAAACAAAACACACAATATATAAAGAAATATATAATGCACCAAATGTGCATAGTAAAAGTGCACCGTTTTACCTTAACCCAACCTTCAAATGCACACATCAATCAATCAATAAAGCAAGCAATCAGTCAATAAAACGAACTCACTCAATAAACGAACCAGTGCGTGAAGAGCATTTTATAATATTTGCAAAGCTAGAGTAATTTTAAACCATTAAGTCAGTGACGTTCCCTCCAAGAAGCGCGCGTCCCCGATGATGTAAACGCACGGAACAATAGTGAGCATCAGAGCGGACACCGCGCGCTGTGGCACTGGATACTCTGCATTTTGAGCAAAAGAAATGTCGTGGGAAAACACACTGGGATGATTCGGTAGACGTCTTTCTTTAGTTCTCTGCACCCATTAGATCTGGTCCCAGAGTTTTGTGCTGAAGTGCGCGTGACTTGAGACAATAACATCCTGGTTGCGCAGGCAATAGCGAGCTGACAAAGATGAAAGTAATGACAGAGAGAACGGCTCTGGTCCAGTTCTCTGGCGAGGTAACGGTACAATGGATCAACGTTTTAGTGTAGTAAATGTTCACGCTTGGACATTTATGACTGTTTAGTTTTGTTGAATACAAACGGAGCGGCGCGAGGGGAATGCAGCCGCGCGACTCGAACTGTCTTCAGCTGCAGTAAGTGCACACTACTGCTTCCTTCCACACAGATCTATGTATGCCAGATTATTGTATTCAGAACTTTGCTTTTATGTCTTAAGTCCTTATATGTAATCAGGCTTTTTAAATTAAAACCAGTTTACAGTTTTAATCTGAATGTGTAATTAGTCAGGTACAAATGTGCAGTGGAGTTTCATATACTTTCACATTGTCATTGAAACGACTGCAGGATTCAGGCAGTGTTTCAGTTCTGCTGTCTGTCTGAGGACCTGCTGTCTGTTTGAATTACTTTACAGGAAAAGAACTGCATCTAAAATCCATCATCCATGTACAAAGTTCAAAGGGACTGCTATTTTTATTTTTCAAGCCACCTCTTCACTCTACATGTGGATTTAAAAGAATAGACATGTCAAAGTATATCCCTAGACCTTGATTGCATCCGGTTCTACATACTTTACTTCACTTCACTTACTTTTATATGTCCCTGTTAAGGGAAAATTGTCTTGGGCAATACAGTTGAAGCTGCACAACAAGACACCTACATCAATAACATAACCACACAGTCATGTCCTCTCTCTCTCTCTATATATATGATTGTTGAGGCAAAAATAAACTGTTTGATTATTAGTATGTGGGTCAATGATGACATTTTTTTTTTTGTCAAAAGTCCTTAATAATAATAATAATAATATAATATAATAATAAATAAAGATATGGCATCCAAAGTATGTAAGGTAGTACAACTAAATCTCTTTTATTGAATTCAAAAGGTTTTAATTATATTTTGCTACATATAAAGGTATTTTAAAGATTTTGAAGCATCGAAAGGTCATTCGGTTTAACCGTCCAAAGGCCAATACAGCCATTTCATTTGTGATTAAATTATCTTAAAATGTAATAAATGTATATATTTTTTTTATTTTATGTATATTTATTTTATTACATCTGTCCTAGACATCACATAAAACCATTAGCCATTACATGGGTCATTGATGAATAAGGTTTTTAAAAGTGTATGCATAATGGAGATATTATTAATTTTGAAGATTTATTCAAGGTCCAAATTCGCGTACTTATGCACTATTCTATGACGTTTTTAAGTATAAATAGTGTGAGTAGTGCATTCACACTGAAAGTTCCAAAAAGAAAAAGTACACTTTAAATACCCGGATGATGCACTAAATTAACGGAAAAAAACGAAGTGTGGAATGTTGGACACTTCGTGCACTCAACTGTCGCAGCTTTAATTACGTAGTGGAGGTGAAGGGAGGATCGGACTCCGTTGTTAAATGACAAAATAACCTTATACAATTCACACACTACATGGATAAGTGCATAGTGCACAGGTACATAGTGTATAGTGCATCATTTGGGACGCAACTTAAGTGTTAACAATGAGATTATGCTGCTTTTGTCATTTTTTTTTTTTTTTTTACAATATGGACAAAATTTGTCACTAAAAAGTCATTTGGTTTAACCAAAATTTCGGTTTTACCGAATGACACTTTTGGTTACACCGAATGACGATATTTTCAAACAATGCTAACAGGCTGATATCTAGCTAGCTAACAAAAGGACAATCAAACATTTTATATTTAGTACAAGTTTTTAAAATATTGCAACATTTTCCATGTTTTATAGCGGTTGTACCGAATGACCTGATGTTTCGGGACATGCGTATGAGCAAGAGAAAACATGAATTTTTCAAATAGTTAAAAGAGAGTTACTTTGCTTTATGACCATGTGGTCCTTTGAATGTGTCTGAATGATGTCACATCCTGTCACATGATATTGACCGCATGACTTGATCCAAAATGTTCCCTTTATATTGGTTACTCCGAATAACATCAATGAAATTCATTTTTCCGGACATTCTTTCTCATAACAAAGCAACGACTTCTACACGTAATTTTAATATAATTTTGCACTATGTTGATATATGATGTTATAAAATCATGCCAGAATTAAAAAAATATACATTTATTACATTTTTAGATATTTTAATCACAAATGAAATGGCTGTATTGGCCTTTGGACGGTTAAACCGAATGACCTTTTGACACTTCAAAATCTTTAAAATACCTTTATATGTAGCAAAATATAATTAAAACCTTTTGAATTCAATAAAAGAGATCAAGTTGTACTACCTTACATACTTTGGATGTCATATCTCTGTTTATTATTATTATTAAGGCCTTTGGACAAAAAAATGACCCATCACATCATTGACCCACATACTGATAATCAACCAGTTTATTTTTGCCTCAACAATCATATATATATATATATATATATATATATATGATTGTTGGCAATGAGTACAACACGTATTTGGTGTCTCACACAAGAGTTGAGGATGATTGGCCAGATGCTGGCAGATTGTGCCTGGCAAGAGTGCTGGTATGTTTAGTATTCTATCCTAGTTTTGGTTAGACCATTGGATCAGTTGTCTGGGTGCAGAAAGAGCAAAAAGAACCAAAGACCATCATAGCAATAATAATAAGCAATTTGTGTTCCCATTTTCTGCATATATTTATGCATTGTTTATTTGTTCCTCATTTCAAGAGCACTTGTTTTGTTCGTCTGCCATCAAAATGTGCCCTTATTCTGTCTCCATTTGTTAATTTTTCTTTTGGCATAGATCTGTCACACACAAACTCTCTGTTTGGATTGCAAAAGCTTTTCTTCTTCCTCTCCTTTTTTTTTTTCTTGGCAGGTTTACTTAAGTGTGTTTAAAAGCTTTGCTGATTTAAAATTCTCCTCCACAGTGGATTGCCTTTGCTGGCGTAGGCATTTGTTTCTCTCAGTGGTATTGGACACATGCCAAGTTTGAAGGACTAAGAGGCAGCAGGTGAAATTATTTATATCCTCTAATTTGTGATGGTGGTAGCCTAATGGTTAAAGATCTCAGCTTCTCATGTACCTTTCCTCCCATGGTGTGAGAGGAGCGGTACATGAGATTAATTCTTCTTTATCACCCTTGTGTCCTTGAGCAAGGCACTCAACACCAGGTTGTCACAAAGATACCTTTACTGTAATAATTTGCGTACTGGATGCAAAAGAGATATTAAACAAAAGAACCGAGGAAGAATTTGCATATTTGGGTGCTACGGTTGTACTGGCTCACCTCTTTGTGATTATTGCCAGCATAAAGCTGGAATTGTGCACCTGACTCCCACACTTTAAGCCTTACTAAGCATGAAAGTGTTTGTATGTGTTTGTAGCATGAGTAGGCAGCTTATCAAATGCTCTTGGGTGTCTAAAACTATGATTAGAAAAGGTTCTTTGCATGTCTTGTATGAAAGTTCCTCTTTAGCAGATTTAACAACAGTAGATCCCAACCAGATTGATTGCTTGGTGATATTATCACCCAAAAAGACAAATATATTTCATGAAGCTAAAATGAATAGAGTTGACAACACATATTTGCATAAATTATATCAGAGCTTGTAGATATCAGCTCGGTGGCACAATGGTGATGCAGGGTTTAAACATGTAACCACACTAGGCTGGACCACACATGCTTTTTTTCCTGGAAGTTTTTAAAGTTGACATGAAACTGAAGTTGCAATAGTTTTTTCTTACCTTTTGTGACGTATTTCTAAGTATAATGACTTCTTGAACAAGAAAAAATGTATTGATTTTGTCCATTGGTAATGGATTGTTAATGTTTGCTATTGCTCTGATCTCGTGTGAGTGACAGGTTGTCCGCCCTTGTGCCGATGAACACGTCCTCAGCGAAGAGAAGGGATTTCGTTGCAAGAAGGAGAAGTTATTTTGATAATTCTTTTATTTACTCAACCTGACGTTTTTCCAAACCTGTATGGTTTTCTTTGTTGTGTAGAAAAAAATCTGCTGGTTGGTATTTCCATGCAATTACAGAAGAATAACCAGGCAATGAAACTTTTAAGCTTTATGCAAAATCCATTTTTACATGGTGTTTAGACATAAATATGTGTTGGCAGTGTGGCTCTGCCCACGGCCGCTGACTGACAGTCCTGCATTACAATAGTTTCCGCCCTCAGTGAGTTGTCGCCATTTAGCCAACAATGTCTCGTAAGCAACCCCACTGTTCTGTTTTTGGATGTAAGACTGAACATAAGACTCTTCATTTTCTCCCACCATCTGAGCCACTGAGGACGCAGTGGATTAGTATCATTTTTGAAGATAATGCGCCCCAAAATCTACCTAAATTCGATTATGTCTGCGCAAATCATTTCACTCCAGACTGTTTTGTGAACGAGGGGCAATACAAGGCAGGCTTTGCTAAAAAGTTGGTACTCAAGGATGGATCAACTGTTCGTGATCCTCCAGAAGCAGTAAGTGTCACACTGTTTATTTTTTATGATTTTTGAGAAAATTGCCATTTCGGTCAATGTGCATGTTAGCCAGTTCCACAACAAGTGCAGTTAAAGCTATTGTTGTCTTAGGGGCCATTCACGCAGAACGAATTTTTCCATTCAAATGCACTACTTTTCCAATGTAAAAACGCACTAGACGAATGTGCAAAACCGTTGCGTTTGCATCTTGCGTCTTTTGCAGCATCTCGCGCATTACATGGCGTTCTAAAAACGCGGTGCTCAAGTTAAAATCAGTTGAACTTGAAAAACTCATCTCGCGACCTTGCGTTCTTTTACCCATTCCACTGCCCGCGTCTCACGTTTTTCAAAGCAAAAACACGTTCTGTGTGAACGAGCCCTTAGGGTGTACTCACACTAGGCGTTCTCAACCGTGCCCGAGTGCATTTGACCCCCAAAGCCCGGTTCGTTTGACTAGTGTGATTGCTCCATACCGTGCCCGGGCACGGTTCGTTTAACCGTTCCTGGCCCGATTGGAAGAGTTGGGCTCAAGCGCGGTATGCATGCAGCGTGTTCGCTAACTACTACTTTTGTGTGCGCTACTGTCATCATTATGATGGCAAACATCTTTATTACTACTTGGATAGCACATTTTTCAATTAACCTTGTTTATATACTTTATAACCACACGTTGGTAAAAGCAGTGTAACAGGAGATTGTCTTGAAAACTTGTGTACGTTTTCTGTAAAGACAAGACATTAAAAATGCTATGTTTATTTGCGAAGGCCAGCACATTTATTCATTCTAAAAGTTGTAACTTCTTCCTGAGTCTCTCCATCAGTGTCGACTCCGGTTTGAACAATGTAAGGCTGAACACCGTTACTGACAATCCTCATTTTGGCTGCGTGAGATTCTCCAGTTTTGTTGTTGTTGAGCTGTTAAAGCTCCGCCCTCTTCTGAAATTCTTCAAATTTGACATGCTATAATAAATGATCTGTGGGGTATTTTGAGCTGAAACTTCACAGACACATTCTGGGGACACCAGAGACTTATATTACTTATAAAAACATGGAATTGTGTAAGCCTGTGGGGTTTTGTTGTGTAAAATAACAGTAAATCACAGTAAATAGAGGTAAACAGGAAGCAATTCACTCCTTTTAGTGTTATTGATATTGTTTTACATATCTTTGAAGACTAATGTGATTATTACTTGACGTAATTATTGTTTTCATGTTGTATTAAAACACTTGTGCTGCTATTGAGGTGGGATATGGTTAAGGTTAGGGACAGGTTTGATGCTATGGTGAAGTTTAAAGATGGGTTAAGGTGTAAGGGATGGCTGAATAGTGTAATAGATGCGATTACAAAAAATAATTACAGCTGTAATAACATGCAGGTATTTTTTAAATATAAGTATAATCTAAAAAATGCATGTACAATGCATTGCATTGTATTAAATGATTAATTTAAATGTTAGTACATAGTTAAAGACACCTAATATAAAGTCAGACCCAATTTCTGACGTAAGGACATATAATTAATAAAATGTATCCCATTGACACATCATAATCTATCCAAAGACTTCATTCGTCACTATAATGACAGTCTGTCATCTGTAGCATTTTTGCTTCAAGCCCTTGTTAATTTCTGACCTTTTGAACAATAAAGTTAAACACAATACATACAGTTTACTGGCACATAGCAGTTACAATAATAGCATCCGTAATACACCTGATTTCCTCAGTATCATTTAAAACCACTGTTATTAGTACTTTGAATAGTAAACAGAGACTCTGGCCTCAGGCAGATATACTTGGCATGCAGGTAACCTTTCACCCTTATCTCATTTAACGCTGTTTTTAAATGAAACACATAGGGGGAAAAACGTGTCTTTCTGGTCTTGAGATTAGAGCAGTGTCTTTCCTTCTAAGTTAAGTTTTGTGGGAGGTACATTGGTGTGCACAAATCTCGGAAAAAATGTGGAATTCTTTTGGTTTGGACAACCATCAATTACACAGTTTGGTGATCATTATACAAAAAAGAAATGACAAAAACTGTAGTTAACTGACAAGCCACGCAATATCGCGTTCATTATCGAAGGCGATTCATCTGCAATATGAACGCGATATTGCGTGTCTTATCAGTGATCTACGGCTCTGTCTATTAAATGCCGCTCCATTTGAAAGCAGGTGATGGCGATTTAGCGGCAATCAGGGAACCGGCTTTACTGACGAAATGCGCATGACAATCGCATGCGATATATCGTCAGCCCTACTAAACAATTTGTGTGCCATCATTGTTTCAATGTCATGCTGATGGTTCCAGGGGATTTTTGCATATCCTATTGAAATTAATTTATTATAAAGCTGAACCCCCATAAGGAACCATATATACCGCCAAACCAAATGTTTTAAATGAACAATAATAATTTGTATGTGTTATTGTGGTCCTGACTGAATTATAGGTTATCCATATCACTTGTGAACTATATTTCACATCACATTGATGTTTAAGTTGTTGTTCTCTAAAAATCTGTCCATCCAAGACAGATTTTTTCTACAAAGAAAATCACAATTCCACAGAATAAAGAAAGTCCTACAGGTTTGGAACAACATAAGGAAGTAAATTGACATATTTTTAAATTAATTTCTGACCGAACTATTCTTTTAAATATGCAATTATATGAAAAAGTTTTACCATCTATTCTTCCCAGCTGAGCTACAACTTTTCTAATGTTTTTTTTTTTTTTTTTTTTTAACTTCGAAGCTCTTTGAAGCTTCTGGCTAAATATGTTTCAACACTGATTGAAATATTAGTATAATATCCCCTCATTTACTTTTCCCTTTGGTAAATGACATTCAACATACCTTCTCCAAATTAAAATCTAAAATAAGCCTCTGAATATAAGATTATAACATTCTTCTTCATGATAGTTTCATTGATAGTTGTCTGAAGCCGTAACTCCTCTCTGTTGTTTGCTGTGTTCCTTTTAATGATGGTCTGGACCCCTGCAGTTTGAAAACAAATAGCAGTGTCTGGCAGTCAGTTATTAGAAATGCCAGCAATTAGGACTGTAGAACTGCTGGAAAACATTACTGTGATCCAGAGCCTGTCTGTCATTAAAGAGGATCTTTTCGTCGACTGAGAAACGCGTGCACGAGTATTGGAACACGAGTGTTTACCACCGGCATTCGCTGTGTCGTGTTAGTGGATTCATTATGTCGGACTCACCGCAGGTAACTCATAATCTGCAGTTGTTACTCCTGTCTCCGGACAAAAACATTGCATGCGGCGCCTGTGGAGTGTGGAAAGTTACTGGAGCGTGCAGCCGCGCTCGTCTCTCACAAGGAACGTCACGGCAGTGATTGACAAGCCAGAGGGCTGATGTTTTTAAGGCCCTACCTCGTGCACAGATGATGTATATTAATATTATTCCTTTCAGTGCACCTAATAAATAGTCTTTTATCAGTTAGTAAAGACAGTTTCAAGTAATATTGCAAAAATGTATAAAACAAAACATCCTCTTTAGCACCTTTAATGTGTATACATACAGTATGTGTTAATAGATGGAGACTGCAACTGCACTGACTTAAAGGGTTAGTTCACCCAAAAATGAAAATTATGTCATTTATTACTCACCCTCATGTCGTTCCACACCCGTAAGACCTTCATTAATCTTCGGAACACAAATTAAGATATTTTAGTTGAAATCCGATGGCTCAGTGAGGCCTGCATAGGAAGCAATGACACTTCCTCTCTCAAGATCCATAAAGGTACTAAAAACATATTTAAATCAGTTCATGTGAGTACAGTGGTTCAATATTAATATTAAAAAGCGACGAGAATATTTTTGGTGCGCCAAAAAAAACAAAATAACGACTTATATAGTGATGGCTGATTTCAAAACACTGCTTCAGGAAGCATCGGAGCATAAATGAATCAGCGTATCGAATCATGATTCAGATCGCGTGTCAAACTGCCAACGGCTGAAATCACGTGACTTTGGCGCTCCGAACCGCTGATTCGACACACTGATTCATAACGCTCCGAAGCTTCCTGAAGCAGTGTTTTGAAATCGGCCATCACTAAATAAGTCGTTATTTTGTTTTTTTGGCGCTCCAAAAATATTCTCATGGCTTTATAATATTATTATTGAGCCACTGTACTCACATGAACTGATTTAAATATGTTTTTAGTACATTAATGGATCTTGAGAGAGGAAGTGTCATTGCTTCCTATGCAGGCCTCACGGAGCCATCGGATTTCAACTAAAATATCTTAATTTGTGTTCTGAAGATGAATGAAGGTCTTACGGGTGTGGAACGGCATGAGGGTAAGTAATAAATGACAGAATTTTCATTTTTGGGTGAACTAACCCTTTAATTGTAATATAACCTCTGTTATTTATGCTATTGTGAGTTAGTGAGAGCTATTGTGCTTGTAATCTTAGTTGACATTACCAGGCTGAGCATAAAGAGATCAATTTTTGCAAAATCTCTCAGGTGTCTCAGTCTCAAGGTCAGCAAAGCTGAAGTCTTTACACACTATAGAGTGTTACGCTCTCTAAATCATCCACTGATGAAGTGCTTAGAAGATAAATGTGTGCAAAAAGAAAAAAAAAAAAACGACAAGAATATTCTGAATTCCTGGATGTATTGCTGTTATATAGATGAACAGTTTACTCTGTTCTGTATATTTCAGTGTTCTTCTTTAACTTTGCTCTGAACAGACTGGGAACAAGAGCAATATTCCCACATGAAAGCAATTTTCAGCACATCAAATTGATTTCTTCATTGTGTGAAGCAGATATCTCTGAGAATGAAAGGGGTGTGTGATTTGACAGAAAATCCATGTAAAGTATAGAGACTGTACAGTGTACATTGTACAAAACTCACAAGAGATTAAAATCTGCAGACATCAAGATTCACAAGGAGCAAAAGGAAGTGAATTATCCTTTATTTAAAATGGGCTCTGCATCATTCTCAACATTTAGACATCAGCACCAAGGCAGCCAGGAAGAGAGAGTCTCTTTGAAGCAGAACTAAGCAACATGAACCAAAATAAAGCACACTGTTCAAATAGGAGACATGGAGATGCTGAACTGAATGTTAACGGTGAGAGAAGAGAATGAGCAGACATGTAGGGCCTACTCCCTCGGTCTGTACAATCATTTTTCTTAGCATGTCCATATTTTTGTGGGTGCAATTTATGAATTAAAGAGTGTTCTGAGCCCTATGAATTCAGTAACGGTTGTTTATATGAGATTTATAAAGAACAAAATGGGTCAATGGCACTGGTCTTTCTAAGCCCAATTCAGAAAAAAGCAATATTTCTGCATTATAATTACAGAAAGAACAATAGGCTTAAGAAATTCTTAAATATTTTCATTTAACATGGTTATCAGTAGTTTTTATTCATTTTTTTTTGTTGTTCTACTGAATCTAAATGATCTTTGTGAGCATCTTTCCAGTATAGTGTTGTGCTATTGCTACAGATGCTCTTCAAATGAATTGTTTTAAATATAGAATTGCTATAAAATACCAAGAAAAAATGCAAGCAGCAATTAAGAGGCCAAGCATAAAAAGGTACAATGAGTGCAAGCATGGCTGGGATGTTCATAGCAACAGCTACAATGAGTAATAAAAGACATTTTTAGATTATTTTAGTCAAAATGGCTGAAAAATGACAAATACAATTAAAGCTGCAAGCAGCGATGAAAGGGCCCTTGCACCTGGGCTCACCGCCACCCGTTGGCCTCAGGAAAACAGCGAACAGTGGGCAACATGCATGTAAGCGAGTAAATTCAGGAGAATTATGGCAAAATCATGTAAAAGTGCCACACTTCCTGCTGCCAACAGGTGGCACTATAGCTAACTGAATATTGTCATATAGATGTCTTTAGACCAGGACTTTTATCACTCATGTGAAGTTTGGGGCAGATCAGACATAGTATGCCTGAGTTACAACAGCTTCATCTTTCATGGTGAAACATCAGACTTTGTCAGTCCGCCACGGACACGCCCTTCAGCGAAAACTCTAGATCTTTGATATTTATCATCGCTAAGGTCTTAAGATTAGACTGACAACATATGATGTTGATCTGGTTAAATCTCTATGAGGAGTTAATCACAGTGTAAAACATGTCATTTCCTGTTACCCCCAGGTGGCGCTATGACTGTAACTGAATATTGTCATGAAGATGTCTTCAGGTCAGGACTCTAATAAAACATGTGAAGTTTGGGGCAGATCGGACATTGTTTGTCTGAGTTACAACAACTTCCTCTTTCATGGCGAAAACATCAAACTTTGTCAGGGCGCCACGGACACGCCCTTTGGTGAAAACTCTAGATCTTCTCAATTTAACGTCACAAAGGCCTTTAGATTAGACTGACCAAATATGACATTGATCTGATAAAAGCTCTAGGAGGAGTTCGTTAAAGTACAATGTCTGGAATATGCACAAAACGGTGAATTAATTCAAAATATCTGACTTCCTGTTCGGTTTCGGATTTCGCTCCAAGAGAATTTTTTGTAAGTATCGGGCTGATAAATGTGTGTACCAAATTTCAAAACCCTAGTGAAATGTAGCGAGAGGGGCTGTACGTTAGATGGCGCTATCGAGCCATTTTGCCACACCTAATTCTGAAACCCATATCAGATGTAAATTTTCACCACTTCTGACGCGTGTGCAAAGTTTCATGAGATTTGGAGAACGTTTAGGCCCTCAAAAATGCGATTCATTTTGGAGAAGAAGAAGAATTGGCTGAGCAATTACAATAGGGTCCTCACACCATCGGTGCTCGGGCCCTAATAACTTTTAATATGATTAAATTGCTTATCACTTTTGACCAATAAGTGGCGCTGTTACCATATTAATATGGTGTGGTCAGTGTTAAATGACGCATACAAAGTTTGTCAAATCATCTTGAGCCAAGGAATCAAGAGGAAAAAAAAAAAAAATTACGGTTCAAAAGTTGATAGCATAAACATAAATGCCAATTTGAACAGTTGGTGGCGCTAGAGGGATTAAGTTAGAGAATCCAAAATTGCTGTAGTTAATGTTCACACTGTCCTCTATGTATGTGCCAAATTTCATAATTTCCCTGCAAGTGGTTCTGCCATAGACTTAAAGAATGTAAGAAGTAGAAAACTAACATATACAATAGGTGCCTTCAATGCTTGGCCCCTAATAAGAAAACCAGCGTACACAATAGGTGCCTAAGCGCCATTGGTGCCAGACCCCTAAAAATCATGCCAAGTTGCATTTGCTTCATTAATCTCTTAATTGTATAATTCTTATCAATATTCAGCCAAATATGTCACCAGATACCAGATAAATTAGCTTCTCAAACAGCATGGTTTTGGCACAACTTCTATAGTGACTGTCAGACACCAATAACTCTGGAAGTGAACATTCGAATAGCTCCAAATAAAAAGTAAAATGACAGTAACAAATATATTTGCTGTGAAACAAATTGGACTTATTAGGGTCACTTTCCCTGCATGATATCAGAGATTTTTTCTTCAGCATGCTCTCCCCTCAAACTCACACCTTTCTGTTTCCTTCCAGGGTGAGTGTTGTGGAACAGGGTGATGACAGTCAAGGATTCTCTATTGCCGGCCCTACGGCATATCATGAAGAAGTCTGCTAAAACTTTCCTGCTGTTCCTGCTGGTCTGGATGCTGCTCTTCTTTCTAGTCTTTTCCTACTTCAATGAATCCCAGGTGAACCAGTCCCATAGGATGACTTCCCTCCTCAACTCTGAATCTCAACACTCAACCCATGTTCAGCGTAGTTCCCGGGCCATCATGGCGTCCCGTAATGCTCGCTGGGATTTGTTTGCGGAGAGGAGGGGTCCTTTCCAGCGCAGGCAAGTGTTTCAACCTCGTCGCACTAGAAAAGAGTTTCATTTCAGGGATTTTGGCAAACGTCAGCTGGAGATTAAGCCTCCTGAAACTGACTTTTCCTGGTCGGTGGTCCGTGGACTGTGGAAGGGAAAGGTGTCCTACAAATTGCTAAGCCAACGACTACAGGAAGCCGTCAAGGACCATGTTCACTCTAATAAGCACAAAGTTCACTACAGAGGCCAACGTAAAGCAAACAAGGGTAGGGAGGAGATACTGTGTCAGATGAAAGAGCAAGCTCAGCTCAGGACTCTGGATGGCTCTGAACAGCCCTTCGCTCGCCTAGGTTTTCAACAGCTGGTTCCTCCTCGACTGCAGCGGGCGTACAGGACATGTGCCGTGGTGACTTCAGCAGGGGCGATTCTTAACTCATCACTGGGGCTTGAAATTGGTGAGTTGGGCAGGGATAATATGCATATATGGCTACACACAACCTGTCATAGGTTTGAAAATCTTTAATGCTCACTCATTTAAAGGTCCCATGACATACTTTTTGGATGCTTTTATACAGGCCAAAGTGGTCCCTAGTACTGTATCTGAAGTCTCTTTCCCGAAATTCAGCCTTGATGCAGAATTTCAGCCAGTATGAGCCAGTCCCACAATGAGCTTTCCTCAGGACGTGCCATTTCTGTGTTTGTAGCTTTAAATGCTAATGAGGAGGAGAGAGGCGGGGCAAGGTGGGGGTGGGTGTGGCCTTAATTATATTATATGTATAATTATCAGCTATAGACACTAACCAGTGCAACTAAATTAGTCTGCCATTATTACAAATACGTTTTCAGATAGGTGCCGTTGTGGAAAATGTGCTACCATGCCAACAACATCATTTATCTGTTTACCTATTTTATATTTCATAAATCTTAAAAGTTTTTACAGTCTTTCTTATTACAATTACATCAAGCTCTGCAATCTGGAAATGTGGATATCGTGTGCGCCATAACACCAACAGCAGAAAGGTTATCCGAACAACAAAGAAATGTACAACACTCGTGTTACAGTGTGTGTATTCACACACACACTTGATGCTGTCTACCTTTACATTAGCGACAGTAACTGGGCTGTATTGGCCCATGTTGAGGAAACAGTCGTCGGTGAAATGTGTGGCGCAGACATACAAAACTATGGGAAGTTGTATCGGCGCATTACCAGAGAAAATAAAATTAACTCACTGTTTCTTCATAGAAAGGGGAGGTAACCTTTCCCCTTATGACGACATATAGGGAAGATTCCAGATTGGGTCGTCTGAGCTTTCATTTTCTCAAAGACGAAGCAAAATACCCAGGGGTCGGTTTACACCCATCGCCTTTTCTAGCTACTGGGGGACCATATGTAGGCTAGGGGAACTCATATTAATGTTAAAAAACCTCATCAAGTGGAATTTTCATGCCATGGGACCTTTAAAAATGTACCTTTTTCCCCCTGTGATGGCAATATGAAATTTTCACCAGCCATTACTCCAGTTGTCAGTGTCACATGATCCTTCAGAAATCAATCTCATATGCTGATTTGGTGCTTAAAAATCGTATTATTATTGTTGAAAACGTCTCGGGTTACGTCTGTAACCCTGGTTCCCTGAATAAGGGAACGAGACGCTGCGTAGTCGCTTTGGGAACGCCTCTGCGCGTTTTGTCTTGAAGCACTCGTGAAATCGAACCAATAGTGTGACGGGACGTCAGTGCGGGTGACGTCACGGACCAGGAAACTATAAAGCACTCCTGAGAACAAAGAACGCCAGCTTCTGATATGGATGAAGCAGACGCTCACAGGCGTGCAGGGAGTATGGCTAAGCTACGCAGCGTCTCGTTCCCTTATTCAGGGAACCAGGGTTACAGACGTAACCCGAGACGTTCCCTTTCATGGGAACATCGACGCTGCGTAGTCGCTTTGGGAACGCTATCCCAACTAGGCCATAAGACCAAGTGCCTGTCTGTTATCTTACGACGAGAGCACCGAGGACCCTGGAGTGGAGCCCAAATCAAGGTTATACAACCTAATGAAGGTATGCTGAGATGACCACCCAGCCGCATCACATATCTCGTTAATGGGAACCCCCGAGATCAAAGCCTTTGAGGCAGCCATACCCCTAGTAGAGTGTGCCCGGACAGCCAAAGGTGAAGGCTGCCCGTATGACTCATAGGCAAGAGAGATGGCCTCAACCACCCACTTGCTCATTCTTCCTGATCCGGATTAATCAAAGGAGGAGGACAAAAGGCCTGCAGTACAATCGGTCCTGGGACGTTGGTGGGGACCTTGGATTTATAACCAGGTCTAGGATAAAGGAAAGCCCTGAACATACCAGGCGCAAATTCCAAACATGAGGGAGCAACCGAAAGTGCTTGAAGATCTCCAATTCTTTTGAGAGATGAAATTGCCAACAGGTGGACAGCTTTGAGAGGAATCTTCCAGACACCTCCTCTAATGGTTCAAAGGGAGCCTCAGCTAACCCTTCCAACACAATAGCCCAGTCCCAGGCCGGAGTTTTGTACGCACAGAAGGCCTCAGCCTCTGGGTACCACAGAGAAAGCATATAAATAGGGGGTCTCTTCCACAGAAGAGTCCCCAAACAGAGCATGATAAGTGGAAATAGCCACTATATAAACCTTCAAGGTAGAAGGAGATAAACCATCCAAGTTTTATACTTGGAGAAATTGCAGCACAAGACTGATAGAAGAGTGGAACAGGTCCAGCTGACGTTGTCTACAGCAAGTAGAAACCAACTTCCATTTATTTGTCTGTATAGCTTTCTCGTGGAAGGAGCTCTGGAGTGGAGTATGGTCTCGACAACCTCAGTTGGGAGACCGGATTCTATGAGCCTAGCCCCCTCAGAGGCCAAGCTCAGAGTTTCCACAACTCCAGGCGGGGGTAAATTATCATGCCGCCCGCTTGAGACAGAAAGTCCTGTCTGATGGGGATCTCCACGGGGGAGCCGTCTAGAAGAGACACTAGGTCTGCAAATCAAACTCGGGTTGGCCTTAATGGGGCTATCAGTATGAGATAGACCCTCTCTAGGCAAACCCTCTCCAGAACTCCTGGGAACAGAGCGATCGGGGAAAAGTGTGTACAGACGTAACCTCGGCCACGTCTGCACCATAGCATCCAACCCCAGAGGGGTGGATTAGTCAGAGAGCACCACAGTGGGCAAAGAGATGTTCTTTCGAAGCAAATAGGTCAACTTCTGCACGACCGAAGTTCTCAAATGAGCTCCACCACCTCAGGGTGGAGACTCCATTCCCCGGGCCTCGGCCCCTGCCTCAACAGGATGTCTGCCCCCACATTTTGATGGCCCCTCGGGTGTGGGAGGAAGTATTTGAGTACTCGAAATACCGCCATCATTTCCAGATGATTTATGTGTCAGGAAAGTAGATGGTCCTCCCAAAGACCCTGAGCCGAGCGACCACTCATGATCGCCCCCCCAGCCTGTGAGGGAAGCATCCGTCGTTAGCATTACACGACGACAATGAGCCCCCAACACAGGTCCCTGGGACAGGAACCAAGGCTTCTTCCACATGACTAAGGCACGAAGGCATCGCCGCGTGACCTTAATCATGCGAAAAGGATTTCTTCTCAGAGAAAACCCCTTGGTCCTGAGCCACCACTGTAAGGGTCTCATGTGCAGCAGGCCAAAAGGTATCACGTTGTACGCAGCTGCCGTAAGACCCAACAGTCTCTGAAACTGTTTTGCAGTGTGTGACTGGCCTAATTTCACCCCATTCACGGCCGAGAGAATGGAACGCACCAGAGCAGGAGACAGATGTGCCTGCATCGTGATGGAATCCCAGACTACCCCTAGATAGTTGGTAGTTTAAGCTGGAAGAAGCACACTCTTCTTGGCATTAATTCTCAGCCCTAGCCTTCTGATGTGAGACAGAACAACATCTCAATGTTGGACTGCCATATGCTCAAACTGAGCTAAATTCAACCAATTGTTGATATAATTCAACACGCGAATGCCCTGGAGTCTCAGAGGAGCCAGAGCTGCATCCACACATTTTGTGAAGGTGTGGGGTGAAAGCTAGGCAGAAAGGAAGAACCCTGTATTGGTAAGCGTCGCCCCCGAAAGCAAATCTGAGGAACCTCCTGTGCTGAGGATGGATGGATACATGAAAGTACCCTCCAACCCTCTTTGGAACAAAGTACAGACTGTAAAACCCTGACAGCTTGCTGGGAGGAGAAACCCTTCTATAGCTCCTTTTTGCAAGAGCGTCAGAACTATGTGTTCCAATACCAGAGACTGCAAGGGGTCCACCACTATAGGGAAGACCCTGTTAAATTGGGGCGGGCGAGACCCGAATTCTGTAACCCTTTCTTTGTGAGCAGTACCCATTGAGAAATACTTGGAAGAAGTTTCCATTCTACCAGAAATCTACTAAGGGAACCAGTCTCTCAAGACTGGCCTCTGGTGTTTTTTTTTTTTTTTTTTGAACATTTGACTCGGCGCCCTGAAGCGGCGAACCGGCAGGGAACAACCGAATCAAATGTCGACCGGCCCTCCTCAGAGGGTCAGTGGAGACCGCTGCACCCTGAAGCACACGAGGTGGCAGGGTTGGCAGAACGGCCCCCTGAGGGCACCGAGGAGGGGCGGATACCATATAGTGTGGTAAAGAACCCTCTTCGGAAAGGGGCTACCCTCGAATGTCCTATGCCATTGGCGTCAGGACCTTTTCGAAGTCTTCTTGGTGATAACAGTCCGCAGATCTGTCTTACCCCACAAAGACTTCAGCTGTGTTGCCTGTCCCGGTCCCCAAGCTTTCTGCGGGGGAGCACGGGTGACGACACTTTTTTTTTTTTTTTTTTTTTTTCAGTGCCCTGAAACGGCGAACCGGCAAGGAACAACTGAACTGACCACTCTATGACCCTCCTCTTCTTAGAGGATCACTGGAAACCGCTGCACCCTGAAGCACACGAGGTGGCAGGGTTGGCAGACCGGCCTCTCTTCTTTTAAATTCCTCAGAATTTAATGTATTCAATATTTCATTTAATCCTTAAATTAAATGCAGCCAAAAACAAACAGTCAAAAAGACAGGCTGAATATATTGGAATACAAAAAGAATTATAGCTCGTAATAGTTTGCAAGATATTATAGGGAAAAAGAGAAAGGGAACTCCCGTCTACTCAGTTCCCTCCAAATATATATAAACATTTTATATATAATCGGCTATATATTACGGGCACGATATCTATGCGCAGCCTCGGCAAACGCGAGATCCGAGCCGTATATTCTTTATTGCAGACTTAATCTGCGCGCTGCCTCGGCAAACGCGAGATCCGAGCTATATATTCTTTATTGCAGACTTAATCTGCGCGCTGCCGCGGCAAACGCGAGATTAGAGCCTTGCGTTGGACTTTTATTCCCTCGAGAATAAAGCCAACAGGAGTGGAGCTAAAAACTCCCGCTAGTGCATACTTCTCTTTACACTTCGGGACATTTTTATGAATGAACACTGTCAGCTGTGAACTGACGTGCATGCTCCACGCGCGTGTGCATCCCTACTCGCTTTGTAGTATAGCACTCAAACTGCTGTTCACTTTCTTTATATATATAAATATATCTTCAATATTTGTAAGTTGACAAATTCAGAAAGATATTTAACTTCTCAGTTAAATCGAGAAAATAATCAGACAAGTCTATCACGGTCTGAATATTTCAGATTAACAAAATAATCATGGCTTTCAAACACAACTGATTTGTTTCTGATGTTAGAATAATAAACGTGTGATTTTGAAACACGATATGTGTGTGAGGTGGCGAGTCCTCAAATCAATATCACAATATCCACCTCCTCAGAGCTGGACATGTGTACCGGTGCCTCAGCCCGGAGGAAGAAACCGCAGAGCGTGCTTCCACCTGGGAGAGGCACTGAACCTGGCAGGTAAGGGCAGAGAAAGGGCAGCGCCCGTCTCTAACCCCTCTGCCAAATTCATCTGCGAACCCCATGATCTGAACCGCCTGTCTGCCTCGGCAGATGCGGGATCCGACCACGAAGAACGCGAGCCGCGGCGCCCTCCTCAAAGAGCGCCCGGCGGGAGTGGAGAGGTTTTATATTACAATGCTCGCAAACAACCCCCTCGAGGGCCGCCTGGGCATGCTCCGCTCCCGGACAAACAACACAGAGCTCGTGTGTATCCCCACCCGTGAAGTAATGAAGGTAGGGAGAAGCACACGGTCTGATGCCGTTTGCTCGCCATTATAGTGTCTTTTATATACATATATATGTGGTGTAATATTGATACTCTTGTTCTCAAACAAAAGAGATCGTCTCTGTATATGTAATTGACAGACAACACCAAATAAGACACACGATAACACAGAGCGCTGCTGAAGACACAGAAGCTGGCGTTCTTTGTTCTCAGGAGTGCTTTATAGTTTCCTGGTCCGTGACGTCACCCGCACTGACGTCCCGTCACACTATTGGTTCGATTTCACGAGTGCTTCAAGACAAAACGCGCAGAGGCGTTCCCAAAGCGACTACGCAGCGTCGATGTTCCCATGAAAGGGAACTACGGAAGAGGATTAGGGCCAAGCAATAATAAAAAAATAAAACCATCTCGAGATTAAAGTTGTTAAATTTCGAGAAAAAAGTCGAGATAAAATGTTGAGAATAAACTCGTTAAATTATGAGAAAAAACTCGTTAAATTTCGAGAAAAAAGTCGAGATAAAATGCTGAGAATAAACTCGTTAAATTACGAGAAAAAACTCGTTAAATTTCGAGAAAAAAGTCGAGATAAAATGTTGAGAATAAACTCGTTAAATTACGAGAAAAAACTTGTTAAATTTTGAGAAAAAAGTCGAGATAAAATGTTGAGAATAAACTCATTAAATTACGAGAAAAAACTTGTTAAATTCCGAGAACAAATTCGTTAAATTATGAGAAAAATGTTGTTAAATTTTGAGAAAAAAGTCGAGATAAAATGCTGGGAATAAACTCGTTAAATTACGAGAAAAAACTCGTTAAATTTCGAGAAAAAAGTCGAGATAAAATGTTGAGAATAAACTTGTTAAATTACGAGAAAAAAACTCGTTAAATTTCGAGAAAAAAGTCGAGATAAAATGTTGAAAATAAACTCATTAAATTACGAGAAAAAACTCATTAAATTCAGAGAACAAATTTGTTAAATTATGAGAAAAATGTCATTAAATTTTGAGAAAAAAGTCGAGATAAAATGCTGAGAATAAACTTGTTAAATTACGAGAAAAAACTCGTTAAATTTCGAGAAAAAAGTTGAGATAAAATGTTGAGAATAAACTTGTTAAATTACGAGAAAAAAATCTTTAAATTTCGAGAAAAATGTCGAGATAAAATGCTGAGAATAAACTCGTTAAATTATGAGAAAAATGTTACATTTTGAGAAAAAAGTCGAGATAAAATGCTGAGAATAAACTCATTAAATTACGAGAAAAACTCGTTAAATTTTGAGAAAAAAGTTGAGATAAAATGCTAAGAATAAACTCGTTAAATTACGAGAAAAAACTCGTTAAATTCCGAGAACAAATTCGTTAAATTATGAGAAAAATGTTGTTAAATTTTGAGAAAAAAGTCGAGATAAAATGTTGAAAATAAACTCATTAAATTACGAGAAAAAACTCGTTAAATTTTGAGAAAAAACTTGTTAAATTACGAGAACAAATTTGTTACATTATGAGAAAAATGTCGTTAAATTTCGAGAAAAAAGTCGAGATAAAATGTTGAGAATAAAGTCATTAAATTATGAGAAAAAAAGTTGTTAAATTACGAGAACAAATTTGTTAAATTACGAATTTGTTCTCATAATTTAACAACTTTTTTCTCGTAATTTAATGACTTTATTCTCATAATTTAATGACTTTATTCTCAACATTTTATCTCAACTTTTTTCTCGAAATTTAACGAGTTTTTTTCTCGTAATTTAACAACTTTAATCTCGAGATGGTTTCATTTTTTTATTATTGCTTGGCCCTAATCCTCTTCCGTAGAAAACAGCTTTTACTGCTTAAGATTTTTGTGGCAATACTCTACTATTCAAAAGTTTTGGGTAAGTTTTTTCAGCAAAGATTCATTAAAGACTGAAGATGGGATTATCAAATATAAACATTGTTTTATTAGCAAGAAGGCAGGCAGGAGTAACAGCGCGCACGGGAGCATAAACGTAACACAATCACTACATGTGCATGAACATCAACTGACAACCAAACACTGAAAACAGAGGAACTAAATACACAGAGATAATGAATTGAATGACATACAAGATTAGTGTCCAGCGGAACTGATGAGTGGCGGGAAGCAAAGACAAAGAGATGCATGACTAATGAAAACAAACTGAAAGTCCATGAAAGATAAAAGAGTCCAGATAACTGACACTCATTACACACAAAGGTTAGTTAGGGTCTCAGACTTTATATTAGCCAGATAGCCACTTTCTTGTCTTGTTTTGATAGTTGCTCTCTCTCTCTTGCTTCTACTTTCACTCCCTCATTCAATTTCTTCCACTCAATGCATCGTCTCTCTCTCTTGTTTCTTTTCTTTTTTCTCCGTGTTAGTCCTTGATTTGGTCTGCTGTTGAATAGAGACATTGATGCACAAGGTCTAATTGTTGAATGTGTTGGAACATGAATACTGCAGCGGCTGACAGCCAATGGCAGATAAGCATTAGAGCAGCGCTCCCTGTTCTCTAGAAGCCCCTGAATAGCATTGCCCTGCTTCATTGTCAGAAAGAACGAGAGCACTGCTATCATGTTGTCCTTACATGTTTTTGTCTTATTGGACTTTCTATTAAACTGGTTTGGAAACTGGACATTGGAACTTATGTTTTAGGCCTAGACATGCCTAGAAACTTACAGCAGTAGTTTGTGTTGTAAACTCAAAACATTTTACATTTACTAATTCAATTCGAGTGGTTTATTTGATTGTAAAATTAGTTTTGCTTACATTACCAATAAAGTGAAAGTTTGTGAGTCTACATAAAATGGTTTCTTTTGCTAGATGTTAGTGAATTGTATTTTGCTGCCTTCTAGTGGCGATTGAATGTCTTGCATGTGAAAGATATTGATGGAAGAAGATAATGCACAGTAGATAGTTGTTTTGATTGTTCAGGTCAATGAATAAGGAATTACTCAGTTTACTAGAGACATAGCAGAAGAAAAATCCTATATACCTGTACATCAGGCTCCTGCACATTAATATGATAGGATTTGCCTTACAACACTAGAGGGAGCAATTTCTTATGATAATAAATTGGCCATAACACTGTGCAGTCTGATTCAATTAATGAATTCAAGCGTGTTTGTTTGTTTGTTTGTCTCAATAACTGTGGTTTTGTGTCAGATGTCCAATAGCACATGCTTGTTTTAGAGTATGTTGGTTTCAAATACTAAAAACCTCAAGAAGAATTAAGAATTAGAATTAAATTAAGAATTAAACTGGCAAGGTCAGATCAGGTCAGGGCAAGTTTTAGTTTATTATGCAAAATAAGCACAAACACACCCCTCTATTCAATGCTCCACCCCCAAATTGCACAAACACAATGCAAGAGCCCTTTATCAAAGCTTAAGCAAAGCAAAATAATGCTTTGTGAAAAATAAATTGAAGATGATGAACAAATGACAAGGAAGAACAAAAAACAAACATACACTCTAAAAAACACTGGGTTAAAAACAACCCAAGGGCTGGGAAAATATAGGACAGAACACATGCAAATTGGGTTGTTGATTTAACCCAGCATTAACCCAGCTTATCTTTTAGTTCATACATGAATTAATGTTTACAGATTAAATTAAATCCTTTAAACGTTTTAAATACTCCACACAACCACTGGTTTGCATGATAATTCCTTTATTTTCAATCGTATTTTATAGTATAGCATTGTTTTAATACATATTGCCTACATTTAAGCTTGATTATTAAATATTAGAAGTAAAAATTAAACATTTAGAAGTAATTCAAGTGTAATTGACCAATTGTTGTCCTTTTTCAATGCCAGATCTTGTGCCGGAGATGACTCGTGTTCGGCGGGGGAACTGATAACTTCAGACCGCCGCCTGCGTTTCACTCGTATTATGTGACTGACTCCATAACCTGTCCATAAATAATCATTGTACAATTCTGAGAACATATTTTAATATGTTCTATATTTACTTATATTCTGGATCTTTTTTAATAAAATTCAGGCGTTTCCATCATGTGAAAAGACTGATGCGACACTCGTTTAGGACTCACATCGCGGCCCTATATGTTGCTTTGCATAAAATTTAACAATATACAGAACAATAATGAATTTTTAGATAAAATAAAATGTCCACAAACCTGTATTTTACCGAAGACATGCACCAATTTGATGGAGCTGCACTGCTCTCTCCTGAAGAGGGCGCTAAAAGCTCGCGATAAATAACTCAACCCCTGGGTTAAACCTGACCCAGGATATGGGTAAAACAAAAACTACCCAAACACTGGGAAAATAACTCAAAAAAAAAAGACCCATAAGGCTCAAAACAGGACATGGATAGAAAAAATAACCCAAGATTTTTTCGAGTACATACAAGCAAGAGTTGGTTGTTAGTCTCCAGCAGCTCCAGACAAACAATGACACTCAAAACTGTCCTGATACTAGAGCTAACATTACAACAACAGCATATCTTGGTTCTGTGAAACATAGCAAAACAAATGTTACTCACGTATGGAGCGTCTATTTTCAGCGTCTATTGTCTCTCCAGCCTCTAAAACTTGTGCAGTTCTCGCCTGCTGGGAGTGACAATAGGGCTCATTTACATCTCATTTAGATAAGCCATACCCCCTGTAAAGCTGCATGGTTGCATAGCAACGACAGACGCAACGGGAAAAATCGGACCGCATACTATTAATAATAAAGGATAATGTGCATTGTAAATGTCAGTAATTTATCTTTTAATTTATCTTTCCTGGTTTAGACCTCAGTTAGTGGTTAGACCTGGTTTGAGTCAAAGGATTAAAAAAATCCTGTACATTAAACTCTTCATACTTTTACTTTTGATTTAATAACGCACATTTTACGGCTACGGATACTTTATACTTTTACTTAAGAGGGAATTTAATCTGATACATTTACTATTACGTTAGTAAATCCTTGTTAAGAATATTAAGTAGCACTTTCTCCACCACGGGCTAAAATTATTAGCATCACATTCAATTCAAGAATGCTAACAGGCAGGTTTACGTGGGCTAAGTCATTCACACCAGTCAATTGAAGCGTTATTCAAATTAATAGCGGATGCTAACATTACCATCTAAAAGCACGTTATAGTAATTAAATTAAAACGACAGTCCTGAGCTAGCTAATAACAATAGACACATGAGAAAATGTGTACGTGTTCTTAGAATGAACACAAAACGACAAACTTTGATGTTTATGGAAACAAACCCCATAAGAAACAGGGGCCGGGGTCTTCTTCGTGGATGTAACCGTCTGTTTGCCTCTAAATGTCCAATAATTCGCCACTTTTTTCCACAGCTAAAGAATCCAGCAGAGCCGGCGCTGCATACTAAGTAGCCACGCTTCCCTTGGAGGGCGGGGGCAATAACAAAAGAAACAAAAGCCGGCGTATCCGATTCCAGTAAGGAAATACAAACAGACAATGACACGCCCCTACTGCGAGATAGAATCTCAGAAAAACAAGCCGATTTCAAACTTAAAATGTACGCTTTTAAATATACCAATACTGCTATCTCAAACACGGAGAGGCTTCTTCGTGATCTCAACTAACAGATTCCGCAAAAAAACGAAAATCACCAATTTTGAAAAAAAAACCGCTTCTTTCTCATTTTGCGTGAATGTTGTGCTGCCGACTTGTGTCCCTGGTTTCCGTGACGGGTCACATATTCCTAAAGCTCTTGCCTAATCATAACTCTTTTTTTTTTCAGTGATATTCCTCTGAGCTTTACTTTTTTGTAATGTCTCTCAGCCATCTCTCTTTCTACAGTCTGGCCGTTTCTCAATATGCGTACTTGTCTGTACTTGTGTTCTTGTGGACTTGTGAAACGTCATCAGTCGCTGTCCAAGTACTGTTCCAATTCAAAGTACACATCTAGCCAAGTTCAGTTCAAATCCCCGGATGTGTTCTTGATCCACCCCTTTTATCGAGGATGCATCGAGAGGTGACTTGTGCAGACTTGAGACAGCCAGGTATCCCAGAATGCATCTCGCACTAACCAGCAAGCGTCAATAGTAAAGGAGAAACCCCGCATAATTTAAACATATTACTGTTTTTATGTCATGATATGTAGTTTTCCAGGCGAGAATGTGCTGGTTTAAAGCTCAAATTTGTGGTTTATTGATAAAGATTGCGCCTTTCTGACAATTTGATATGACGTTTTCGGAGTTGTGAGATCCAGGCGATCACCGGACGCTCAGCGCTCATGTGCACAGCCGAGAGCAGCCTTACCTCGGCTAATCCTTCTGACGTTTGCCGCTGGCTCCATTTTGGCTGAGGGCAACGTGACGTTTCATAACTTTATATATGGCTATTTAACTTTTGTATCCTACTAAAGCGCTGATTTTGTACGCTTGACTGAATTGTTTGCTTTATTTCTTATTGTATATTCTTACCTTTTATAATGGCTATTAGCCTATTGATCATTAAAACTGACATAAAACAAATAGAGACATGGTTTTGTTTTATGTTATATTTCATTTTATTACAGTGAAGTTAAGTATGCACAAATAGTATTACATTTAATATTTTTGAAATGTATACGAAAAGAGGCAGGGTTGTTTAATATTTCGTTTTGTTATAAATATATGCACATTGCAGATAATCAATCACTCGTTGCCTGAGACTATTAATATGTTTTTGTTTGTTTTTTAAATAAAACGAAAAGAGGCAGAGTGGTGTTTTATAACAAATTTCGTTTTATTGTTTGCTAAAATATACATAAAGAGATAACCGGAGAAGCCAGAGCGAGCTGAGTGACGTTATCAAGTACGCTGCTGTTCCATTTGCAGAATCACCGGACTTGTGTTCTCCCGTCCACGGAAGTTCGTTCTCCGGAGTCGAACTTGCCAAATCCTAACTACCAAGGACGCGAGTCCGAAGTTTGCGAACTTGGTTTTGAGAAACGGCCTCTGTCTTCAAATCTTCCTCTCGCTCACTCTCTCTCCTCCCCATAATGGGTGGACACGCCCCCTACTGCTGATTGGTTCACTCTCTCCTCCCAATCACGAGTGGACACGCCCCCTACTGCTGATTTGCTACAAATGTGTTGTGGTGTTCAGTCCGATCCACTTTCAACAGCATTTCTCAGAAATCGCTTAATGCACCTTTAATTACAGTATGTGTTGATAAAAACAAGGAACTGACATTATGTATGATTTATAATTATACTCTTTAAATTCACAGTAGCTGAAAAGGCATTAATGACAGGTTCCACTGTGACAATTTACTCCGTCTACCCCATATTGTCACAAAAGGTCAACATGTGTTCTGCCTTCAAAATTTAACTGGCACTTTTGATTGACTGTTGTTTTTGCCATTCTAGATTCCCATGATGCTGTGCTGCGTTTCAATGCTGCACCCTCCAAGGGCTATAAAAGAGACGTGGGCAGCAAGACAACCATTCGAATCATGAACTCTCAGGTCATCGCAGACACAAACCTTCACCCTCTGACTCATTCCCTGTCTCCCTGTGTGCACGGACTGAATAGAGATGTCTTGTTTTTTGTTTTTTATCAGATTCTAGCAAACCCCAAACACAGATTCAGCAGCAGTTTGCTCTATAAGAACATTACCTTGGTAGCCTGGGATCCTGCTCCTTATAACATTGACCTGAAAAAGGTATGAAAATCATATCATAGAGAATCTGTCATAAACGCTATGCTATTCAGCCCTGTTAAACTTTTTTGTGTAGTTTTCTTACTAGTTTTCTTTCTTGAAATACATATATGGTAAGGCAGGAGCAGGGTGACTTTGAAGGTATAGAGTTGACATTATCAGCCTAATGGCCAGCAGAAGAATCATTTATAATGATTAGATCTATGGTTGTGCTTCACTGACTGAGAAATCAAAAAGCGGTGGATGTAAGAAGAATGCCTGATATTTTCGCTAGAGTAGCAAATTTGAGAGGCATACAAACATGACGACCAGACAGAGTAGGAAGAAAAAGGTCCTTTGACTTGGGACTATATGATAGTAAAATCTTTTGCAGACCTGTAATTAATATTTTACACATTTAGTTTCATTGTTTGTTCCTGTGTTTCCTTCAGTTTAGTTCCCGTCTCCTTACACTGCAAAAAACGCTGTTCTTACTTAGAATTTTTGTCTTGTTTCCAGTCCAAATATCTAAAAATTCATAGATCAAGAATCATTTTCTTGACAAGTAAAATTATTTTCTTGTTTTTAGGAAAAATAAGTCAAAATTAAGTGAGTTTTTCCTTAAAACAAGCAAAATAATCTGCCAGTGGGGTAAGTAAAATAATCTTAGTCCAAACTGAAAACAAGATTATATTGCTTATTTTTGGTTTGATATAAGATTATTTTGCTTGTTTTAAGGAAAAACTCACTTAATTTTGACTTATTTTAAATAATTTAAATAATTTTTACTTGTCAAGAAAATGCTTCTTGATTTAAGAACTTTAAGATATTTTGACAAGAAACAAGACAAAAACTCTAAAGTAAGAACAGCATTTTTTACACAACACAATTTTCAACTAAAAATAAACTTTTTAGGTGTTTTGGCTGTTCATTTACACGACAACAACTGAGTTTCAAAGTGCACGTTTTTGAAAACAGTACTGTTATTATCTCCGTGCAAACTACAAAAACTTTGTGAAAACGGAGACGTAATGCATATGCATATTACACGTTCAGTCTATAGGTGCATAGTTTTTCTTTACTTTTCTTCATATCAAAGTGTCATGGCCAACTACTGGCCTGCAGCATAATACAGCGTTTTTAATCGTCATCATGGATCCGTGTGAATCGGGATCGTTTTGACAGCTGAAGTGAATAACTCTGATTATCTCTTCATCACGGCACCTGTTAGTGGATGGGATATATTAGGCAGCAAGTGAACATTTTGTCCTCAAAGTTGATGTGTTAGAAGCAGGAAAAATGGGCAAGCAGATTTGAGCGAGTTTGACAAGGGCCAAATTGTGATGGCTAGACGACTGGGTCAGAGCATCTCCAAAACTGCAGCTCTTGTGGGGTGTTCCCGGTCTGCAGTGGTCAGTATCTATCAAAAGCGCTCCAAGGAAGGAACAGTGGTGAACTGGAGACAGGGTCATGGGCGGCCGAGGCTCATCGATGGCTGGCCCGTGTGGTCCGATCCAACAGACGAGCTACTGTAGCTCAAATTGCTCAAGAAGGTAATGCTGGTTCTGATAGACAGGTGTCAGAATACACAGTGCATCGCAGTTTGTTGCGTATGGAGATGCACATGTCATTGACCTTTTATCAAACCATGCAACTAAGTGTTAGGACTTTATTTTTAACATAATGTTTTCCTGTTTTCCCAATGTTCACAGTGGTACCAGCATCCCGATTATGACCTTTTTACTCCATACATAACTCACAGGAAGAAATTCCCTGAGCAGCCCTTTTATATCCTGCATCCTTCTTTTATCTGGAAACTTTGGGATATTGTGCAAAGCAACACACGGGAGAACATTCAACCGAACCCTCCTTCCTCAGGATTTATAGGTGAGTATTTTCATCATTTACATATTCATACATAGACACACAATCTATCCTCTTTTTGATCCTTGCACTCAAGAAAATTGTTATGCCACATGTTGTGACAGTAATTTTTGAGAGATTTGCCATGCTGTGCAGTTGACGCACACATCCGACCCTAATTTAAGCAAGATCAAATATTTCTCTGCCTACTTCTCCAGAGTATCTGCTGACTTACAAATGATAATTATGTCTGTTTGTATTCACTGTTCCTCTTGAATTCATTTATGACTGAAGAGTGCAGTATGTGTGAATGTGTGTGTGTGCAAATACTGAAATGTGTTACTAAGTAATATCACTTTGATAGATGCCAGTTCGGGTGCATGAAGGGATTATTTCAATCAGAGTGGAAAAAGTAAACTCTCCATAACATTTCTAGAGGATACTTACCTTGCCGCAGGCTGTACTGGCAGAAACAGTGCCCGTGGCAGCAAAAAAACCCTGAATGTTCATGGAAACACACTTTGTTGTTGTCTCCTTTGCTGTGCAAGTTCATTGCTGAATCTTAATGAATGAATGGAGGTTTGGCTTAAAACTAAAAATCTAAGAGAGGCACACAAGCAAATGAACAAATGTGACAGTGAGTATAATTGTGGGTAGTTGGTTTATTTTCTTGTATGATTGACATATAATCAAGATCTGTGTAAATTGGTGCTGTTAAAACTCTCAAACAGACGATCACCATTCCTACACCCATCAAACGTCATTAGTGTTATCAAAGACACAATCCAATATTTGCTGGTCCTAATGTTGAAAAATTATCTTTCATTGTTTTAGTGCGCAATATTGGATCGTACCTTTACGTTTACGATTACAGCTTTGACGTAAAGGAATATTGTCATCATTAACTCCAGAATTTCTTTCTTCATCTGGGAACAAAATGTAGCATTATGTGATTAATTTACAACAAAACAAAAGAAAACAATGCTTTTATCTCCAAAATCTTGATGGTAGGATATGCAGGATATACTTGAAAACATCCTTTAAAACAAGCTGAATGAAGGACACAAAATGAAATCTGCCTTCCAAAAGGTCCTTAAAATTTAGAAGTCCTTTGATGCCACTTAACCTGTTAACTGTCACCCCCACTTTTTTTTTTAGACAAGAAAATGCACTATCCAAACTTAAATGGTTGTAATTCAAGAATACTTTGGAGTAAGGCTGGTCTTGTTTTAAAGATGAAATTTGGCAGATTATTGTAGAAGTGAAATAACTTATGTAAGTGAAACAGAAGTTTATGAAAATGTAAAATGTAAAAATATTATATTTTATATTTTATATAAAATATATATTTTTCAAAACCAGTTTTACTCTAAAACTGCAAGGAAATCAAAGCCAAAATTCTGAATAAGTGGGGTTTCAAATTTCAGGTTAATATCTCAAAAAATGAGCTTTCAGTAAGATTTTGTTTGGGCGCAGTACCACACTTTTTCACTAGATGACATCCAAGCTCCATTACTGACCATATAAAGGCGCCTCCATTTCCATATATGGTTTGAGTGATCTGAACCATATATTTCCATTATTTTCATACAATTTATGAAGTAGACATCCTATATAAAAGTAGTATGAGAAGTTTGGCAGAATTTGATATGAATTTAGCCTCTAATAAACATAAAAACAACATGTATTTGGGTTATAGATCGCCACCACAATCATAAATGTATATATTTTTTTCTTTTAAAAACATTTTCAGACCATTTTTTCTCAAAAAATTGAATGGATGTTATCTTTTGAACTCTTGGCATGAAAACAAACATGTTTCAACCAATCTTTAATGGTTTTTCATGTTCATCGCTATTTCAAAATAAAGGTCTGAATGTGCCTTATGAGTATGAAAATATGTTTGTTGCAAATTGATAAATTACTGCTCCTCTGTAATTTATTTTGAAAATCACCAAATATGAAATCTAGAGATTCTAAGCTTTCAAATGATATATCATTTGTCAAGATTAGTTTAGGTTTAGTATAGAGTATTACTGTTTTAAATATGTAATGGCTGTGGGCCCGTGACAGGTTAAAGCTGCTTTAATATTGGGGAGTTTTTCACCAAAAATGGTCGGAAATGATCAGTGAGCCGCATGGTTGCCATTGTACTGAATTCACCCAACCTGATATTCATTAAATTATCTGTGCTCAGCAAAAGAAAAAAGAATCGTCAAGTTTGGAAAGAAGGATTTAACTTCTATTAAACTATTCCTTCAACACCACCACTAGTGACCAAGTTTGGAGATACTGTTTTGGATCACTGGACAACTCTCAAGCAATGATGTGACTAATGATCCACATGTCATGATCCTTGATCTCCAGCGGCTAACAGTGAGATTAGGGTACAAACAGAACACAAAGAAGTCATGGGTGGAGGATTTTACCAGTTTTAAGGGTTTTTCCTTTACATTCACAGCTTTATTCAACATCTAATTCAGACCTGGCCTTAAATGGGTTGGGATGGGAACATACAGACACATTTAGAAGTAATGCAGCATCTAAACATCCAATTTAACAAGTCACCAGTAGCTGGTTGCACTTTTCTCGCTCTTTCTAACATTTATATTGACAAGTCACATACAAATACCAATTGAAAATGGTGTGTTAGGTCATCACAAAGACGATGATAGAGATCACTTTGCTACAGTTCTGATTTTCAGCTTTTGATTGGTAGGCACTCAACAACACTACACAGACGATTTTGTCATCATTTGGGACACTATGTATGCCAGGCTTAGACTGGGGTAGTGTGGAGCTGGAACAAAGAGATTTTTTTTTTATTTTTTTTTTTGTGTGTGTGTGTGTGTGTGTGTGTGTATTGGTTCAGCCCGAGACAGGGGTGCTGCACTCATTACACTGGAGACCAATGGAAGTAGGTTCGTTGCCAGCGACTGTGTTGCTATAAGCCCTTCGGTTGAGCTGGATGCCAGTAGTTCTTGAAGGCATAGAGGACTGTCCATTCTCTAGAGAGCTGTGTTTGCAATGAAACAGGATGAGGAAACACCTGTAAAACTGCACAAAACACAGTACATTACCACTCATATTTTCTGAGACACAAAAGATGTTAATAATTTTGTACATTTTGTGTGAAAGTTTGCCCAGCTTCCTTTGAATTGTAGCATCTCAGCATCTTGCATTCATTTTATGGCCAAAGAAAACTAGCATATGCTTGTTAGGTATGTTTTGAAGCATGGCAGCTGGTTTGAGCTGGTTCATGCTGGTCCTTAGTTGGTCATGAGCTGGTTTAAACTGGTCCTGAGCTGGAGCTAGTTGCTCAGGACAAGCTTAAACCAGATGCCATGCTTTAAAGGTGCAATGTGTCAATTTTAGCAGTGAGGTTGCAAACTGCAACTAACGGCGTATACCCCTCGCACCCCTCTCTTTCGGAGAAGCTACGGTGGCCGTCTGGCCAACAGAAGGCAAAGATGTCATCGTCTGAGACACCAGAGAGTAGCCTGTGTGAATGGTGGTTGTATGTTGGTTGCAGGACTTTTTTTATGTGCCATAGAGAAAAGTAAATGCTGCATAAAATAACTACTGTTTTAGGTCCGATCTTCTGTCATAGAATGGCTGTATATAGTAAGTGCACGAAGATGCATAGTTCAAGAGAACAGTCTTTAATTCGATAATCCACAGAATACAGGGTAGAGTCATGGGGGAAACACATCCACTTTCACAAAGACGAGACTGGACAAAGAGTTAATGAGTTAATTAATTGAACGACAGGTGAACGGAATCATTAATCAAGGGAACAAGCTGACACACACTAGAAAACTAGGTCACTCAGGCAAACAGGAACAGGGAAAACAGGACTAGAACACAATGAATCTAAACCACAACAGAACATAACAGATTAAAGCTGCAAGCAGCGATGAAAGGGCCCTCACACCAATGCCACCACCATCCAGTGGCTTTAGGAAAACAGAGCACGGTGGGCAATATGTATTTAAGTATATAAATATTGGAGGACTGCGTCAGTCATTTGTATGTGCCACACTTCCTGCTACCAGCTGGTGGCACTATGACTGTAAGTGAATATTGCCATGTAGATGTCTTCAGGCCAGGACTCTTATCAAACTTGTGAAGTTTGGAGCAGATCGGACATTGTATGCCTGAGTTACAACAACTGCGAAATATAAAATTTTGTCAGGCCGCCACTGACACAACCTTCAACGAAAACTCTAGATCTTCGCAATTTAACGTCACAATGGCCTTTAGATTAGACTGACCAAATATGATGTTGATCTGATTAAAGCTCTAGGAGGAGTTTGTTAAAATACGTCTGAAAATGGCAACAATATTTCGTATAGAAAATTCAAAATATCTCCTGTTGGGTTTTCAGATTTTGCGCCCAGGGACATTTTTTTGACTTTGACTTTGACTTTACGTGAAACGTAGCGTGAAGGGCGCTTAATTGAAATTTTGTAGGTGCTGCTATCAAGCCATTTTGCCACATTTAATTCTGAAACCCATATCAGACGTAAATTTTCACCACTTCTGATGTGTGTGCAAAGCTTCGTGAGTTTTCAAGCATGTTTAGGCCCTCAAAAATGTTATTAATTTCAGAGAAGAAGAAGAATTGACCGAGCAATTACAATAGGGTCCTCACACTATCGGTGCTCTGGCCCTAAATATAACCGTTACTATGATATGCATGAATTGCATTTTTTATATATTTTTGAATAATTGATATATAGGACAAAAATGAGAGTCATTGATCCAATAATTACTGACTGACTTGTTTCTTCATTCTGAAGTGAAGTGATGTGTGTTTGTGCTCTGTATTTCATTAATCCAAGTGCAGACACACAGCAGTGTGTATTGAACACACACACCCGGAGCAGTGGGCAGCTGTTTTTGCTGCAGCACCCGGGGAGTGATTGCCCTCGCTCAAGGGCACCTCAGTTGTGGGTAATGAGAGTGAAAGAGAACACTGTTCATTCAACTCTCTAACCATTAGGCCACAACTGCCCACTTCTGATAAGATGTTAGGTAACTTCTCAAGAGCAGAGATGTAGAAATAGCTGTTTACATTCATAAGTGTGTGTCATGTGATCATCCCTTTACAGTTTCTGTAGTATGCCTAGGGATGCCAATTAAATTCAATCCAGTCCATACAAAAATCCCTGTGGCATGAACTACAGTGAAGTGAGTTGCACACCCTGCTGGTTCTCAAATGATAGCTGCGGGGTTGATATTAGTCAATACACCAGGATCACTTTGTTGCCTTGACAACCTGTAGAAGTGTACACAGAACAAACAAACTGTCTAGTAATTGGATATTTCAAGAGGTGGATGTCCTGCTATTCATCTCATGAGACCAGATGTCTGATTGGCTGGCTGAGTGGTCTCGGCCCCTCCAGGCCTCTGATTGGCCTTCATATTGCCTGTGGCCAAGAATTTGATGTGTGTCCCCTGCATGTGTGCATGCACACATTGAGACAACTCTCTGTCTGATCTTGAGTCTTGATGGGAAAAAAACATTCAATATAGTTGGCCAACATTAGACCACAGTACACACAGCTGACAGAATGTGTACTGTGTACTAACACAGATTTAACCACAAGATCTTTGAGGAGATTCATTAATCTACTCACCATAATTTGTTCCAAGTATGTATAACTGGTTCTATACTGGTTCTGCTTTGTAAAGCCTCATTTTCCTCCTAATCTCTAACCGTTTCTCCTCCTAATCTCCTCCATATTGCTTTAAAGGGTCATGAAACCCCCTGTTTCAGCAGCAGTCAGATCTCACCATAGTTTTGAAAAATGCTACAGAACTGGGCATGGTTAAGCTGCGGAGTGGAGGGGGATGAGGGGAGACTGACAGCACAGCAACGGCGTTGACAGTTTTATTTCGCTCTCAGTAAAAGCATCAAAGCTTTCCACAAATGAACACTGCAAATTTACCATTGCATGCAACACAGTATACACATGGTATTTGCTATCATTTAATGCACAAATAAATGTGCAGCCATTTGAATTTTGTTCTCTGCATCGAATGCTGTTGCATTTTTGATAACTTTTTAGGCCTATTTTGTGGTGTTTTTATAAGCCGTTTGACTGGTTAAAGAGCTGTAAAGACGGTTACACTCACAGTGTGGATGAATCGCGTTTGTGTAGGAGACACAGATATTGAAGAGAACTTGTGCGACGCAGAAACTTTAACAAAGCAAAAACAAACACTCATTTTTGATCCATAAATGCATCTCTAGCTTATTGTATGTGAACTCAGTTTGAAGTGCCTGTCAGAGGGTGAATAAGGCTGAAGTCCACCTTTCTCCAGTTCTCGTAGCTCTCTCGAGAAAAAATGCTTGCTGCACACAGACAGTTTCAATGTGTCGGTAGTTGATGGCCAACCAACCGCCCGCAGCCGGTCTAGCCCTGGCAGCATCGCGGGGAAAGTCATGCAACACCATGAAAACAAACATTTGCGACCCATGAACGCTTCTCTCATCTACTGCGTGATCTAAAAGTTTGACATGTCTGTCATTTGAAAGAGCAACGTCGTGTCCTGAATAATTAGATGGTGTCTTCACATAGGAGAAGAAAACTCCACCGATGCGTCATCGAAATACTACAGTCCACCGTCACGTCACCGGACACGGTGTAGATTTTAAACCCGGAAGACAAAAATAGCTGAAAAAAATCTCAAAATTAACCACTTTCCCCCTACAATTAAATCTTCATGACCCTTTAAAATATAGCATTCTATGCAGAATTCAAATGACCCCGATTTTGTGGCATTTTGTGGTCTTTTGAGACATTTTGTAATCTGCACCGACTCGCGAATATGATCCACTCTGGTCTCTGGACCGAAGCAGACTATGTGTGCACTGCAGCAGTTTGCGTGAGACTAAAATGAAACCATACTTATTTTGCCTCTATGGAAAGCATATTTACACTGTCTGAATCATTCCGTATCCCCTATATAGTGCACTATGTGCCATTCACCATGTAGAAAATAGTAAATGTGTGAACAAGTGACCGATTTCAGCCACAGCTTCAGCGTCCATTTATAATGTAGGGGACGGGGTGCTTCAGATTCTAGAGGGCTTTTGATTGGACAGAAAATCTGATGAGAAGCTGATGTGCAGCATGATGTCATGAAAATGGAGAGACTATGGGCTCTATCATACACCTGGCGAAATGTGACGCCAGGCGCAATGCAAGTGTTTTTTGCTAGTTTCAGCCTGACACAGTTATCATTTTCACATCCAGTGCCACATTGTTTAAATAAACGCACTCACGCCCATCTGTTCACCCATGGGCGTGCAGGTCTGAAAACGATGCGTGTTCAGGTGCATTGTTGGCGTGTTGCTATGTTGAGGAACTGAAAACGACTGTGCCAAAAACAGGTTTTTGTTGGTCAATGGCGCAGTCGTTTTCAGTTCAGCAATATTTTTCACTTTATTAAAATGGTGCGTTAGTAATATGTAGGTGGGTACACTTTGCTTGTTACACATACAGGGATGCACAGCAGCACACAAACAATTTTAAGTATTAGAAATAAAAGGATTTCTCTGTGGAGAAGCATTCAGTTTTTCCACTTGCAAATTCCACCATGTAAATAGCAAATCTGCCATGACGCTAGTGCAACTGGCTTTTAAAGGGAATGAGAGATGAGATTCTGATTGGTTTATTTCACATTACGCCCTAAACACACCCATGAACCATTTATTAAGAGACGAGGTACAACCCTTTTGGACCATGCACCTGGCGTGCCGATCATTTTTTCTGTCGTTAAACTAGCAAAAGTGGATTAGAACACGCCCTAAGTGCACCTGCGCCATGTGCTTTAGACCGTGCGCTTAGATCGTTAGGACCCACTACGTTTTAAAGGCTTATATCTTCTAAATACAAAATTTTGCCATTATATTGGAGCACACTAACTTATAAATAACAGTACGGCTAACATGTTCATGCAAAAAGCCACAAAACTTAAATTTTGTTTTCATGGCGACTTTAAATGTAAGTTGTTATTTACTGACAATCTTCCCCTCTGGTGTGATGCTAAATGCCCTGATATACTCATGGCAAAATTCTCTTTCGTTCTTCACTAATCACTCAACAAAAATGACAGCAGAGAAAACAGCAGTTAAGAAAGCATCTGATTATAGTGATGTGGATATGTTTGCATCAGCTGTGCAATTCAGCACTTCAATCAAGTTTTGTCACATTTATTTAGCATTTTATACAAAAGATTGCTGTAAAGCAAGCAGTTTTACAAAATTAAAGTGTCACTTTAATTAGAATTACAACTTCTGTTTCTACTATAAAGCAGCTCTCCAGTGTGTTCATGTTTTATTGCATCTGACCTCAATGAATTGAACAAAATGAATGAATCGGTGAAGATTAAACCTACCTATTATGTAATTGCCATGGACCAATGCTAGTTCAAAAGTGTTTACCATCTGAAGCAAACTTTCCTGGAAGCGGTTTCAGACTCCAAACAAATTTAATTTTGGCCTTAATTTGCTTGAAATGATGTCAATGTTCAAATGCATGGTTACAGATTGCAATGAGATTATGTTGGTTAGACTCATGTGGTCTACTCAATACAATTATTATTACTGAATATATCAACTTTGTGTGCATGTCTGTGTGTGTGACAGGTATAGTCCTGATGATGAACCTTTGTGAGGAGGTCCATGTGTACGAGTACATTCCTTCTATCAGACAAACTGATCTGTGCCACTACCATGAGACGTATTACGACGCTGCCTGCACATTTGGGGCATACCACCCTCTGCTTTATGAGAAACTACTTGTCAAGCGCATGAGCACAGCTTCTGAGGAGGACCAAAAGAAAAAAGGAAAGGTCACACTGCCAGGATTCAGTAAGATCAACTGCCCGCTGTAATTTAAAGACTCTAACATATGAAGTTGTACAGGTCTTCAAGACAGTACAACCCCATCTGACTTGAACTAACACAGACTTTTGTCATCTAATAAGGGTTTTACCTTTAGTTCTTGTAACAATCTGAGACAAGACATTGTACTGAGGAGAATAACTAACAGCACTTTCACAGAAGTCTTGAAGGGAGGCATCATCTCATAAAGCCCTTATGCTAAAAGACATTAAATCTAACACTGGCAACAGTCAGAACTGACCTCAATTCACAGATTACTGTAAATTGTCTTTGATGCAAGACAAAAGGCCACTGTAATGAACACACATCAGATTGTAAATATGATGATCCACTTACACCATTTCCTGAGTGGAATCAAATTCTAGTTTGCGTTCTAATTATAACAAAGAAAAAAAGTATGAAAAGAGGATTGAGGAAGTTTTAAATTTCCCAAACGTCATTTAAAGCTGCTCACATTTTGTAAAGAATGATTAACTTTTTTTATTTGACTGTTTAATGTGGTAAGCTACAGTATGAAATGAGTCAAGATGGAAAGAGATTTCTCCTTTCTGTGCTGTACTCATAATGTTTTGGGGTAAATTTCAATTAAATTGTTTGCACTTCTCATCAGTTAGATGACACTTAAAGCTGTTATTTTACTATAGAGCCACGATAATTTGATCAATGTAATTTTTAAATGTGTTTTATAAATTATTCTTTTTTGAATATGCACTGCTACTGACAGATGTTGAACTGACCTTTGTGCATATCATTTCTATTATCTTTTTAATCTAGTTGTTAGTAAAAAGTGGGTACATGCATTTCAAAAACCTGTAATATATTTTCTCAGAAAGTGTTGCTTTAAGTTGCACCAAAACGTACTGCTGTTATTGTCTAAAGAACTTTTCAGTGGGGTATAGTATTATTTATCATTTCTGACAATCAGTTCAGTACTTGACATTGTTCCTTATAGGCCGGTAATTTGTTCTTCATTGTGGATGTAGGTTTACACTGAGTAAAGACAATAAAAACAATGTATTTTGTGGAAGAAATGTTAACTGATACACCCATGTGGTTATGTATTTCTCAGTGTATATCATATCCCATTATTCAGTGCTAATTAAAAAGTTGGAAATGCCTAACCTGTTTGTTCATAAGGATGTAAATAAGAGGGTTGATGACTGTGCTGCTTTTGGCAAGGAGGGACGGCACCACGCTCGCAATGGGTGTGATGATCCCGGGACGTCCAAACGTGGCCATCATTGCAACAACCCCATAAGGCATCCAGCACAAAAGGTAGCACACCACTGTAGTGATGACCATAAATAAAATGTGGTACTCTCTCCGCCTTGCTGCTGTCTTCCTGATACGCCCTACCTGAGGAAAAACATGTAAATTAGATTGTATTTTTTGTTTGAACCAGCAGATGATTCAGAATTAGTTTTCAGTATATACAAATCCCTCATGAAAGGATTTCTGATCCACTATAGAATGAACCTGCAATCTGGTTTAGAGGAACCGCTGACTCATTAGGTTCAAGAACATCATTTATTGATATTCATAAAGAAATAACAGCAATTTTACATATTTATGAAGTGTATGTGGAACAGATGAACCCCATTTATCAAATTGGTATAGGTTCTTCTTTATTATGTAAATGCTCAATGTTTCCTCTTCACTTTAAAAGATAGAATCTAGAACAGTACATTCTTAAAAATAAAGGTTCTTTATTGGCATTGATGGTTCCATGAAGAACATTTAAACGATTCACTTTTAAATAAAAATTTTCCTGATAATTTACTCACCCCCATGTCATCCAAGATGTTCATGTCTTTCTTTCTTCAATTGAAAAGAAATGATGAAAACATTCCAGGATTATTTTCCTTATAGTGGACTTCAATGGCCTCCAGACAGTTGAAGGTCAAATTAGTTTCAGTGCAGCTTCAAAGAGCTTTAAACAATACCAGACAAGGAATAAGGGTCTTATCTAGCGAAACCATTGGTCATTTTCGAAAAAAATACAACTATATATGCTTTATAAACACATATTATCGCCTTGCACGTGCTTCCGCTTTCCACATTTTTCAAAAAGCTTACGCCGTATGTCCTACGCCTTCCCTATTCTACTTACCGAAAAAAACGAAACTGGTGCCGCGTTCGTTCCGTAAGTTGAATTTTTGTATCTTTGACAATTGTATTTTTTTACGAAAATGACCAATCGTTTCTCTAGATAAGACCCTTATTCCTCGTCTGGTATCGTTTAAAGCTGCACTAAAACTGTAATTTTGACCTTCAACCGTTTGGAGTCCATTGATGTCCATTATAAAGAGAATAATCCTGGAATGTTTTCATCAAAAACCTTAATTTCTTTTCAACTGAAGAAAGAAAGACATGAACATCTTGGATGACATGGGGGTGAGTAAATTATCAGGAAAATTGTATTTAAAAGTGGACTAATCCTTTAACATCCAATGAACCTTTCCATTACACAAAAGGTTCTTCATGATGTAAAAGGTTTCTTTAGATTATTAAAATGTTCTCCACACTAATAAAAAATGGAACTCCTCAATTAAAGTATGCGCAGGTCACACATGTGCATTTATTTATTTATTGCAGTAATTAGTTTATCCACAAGGTGGCAACTGTGCCCAGGGAGGGCGTCGATTCACAAGAATCTGCATAAACAGAACTCGATTTCTCATGACACCGGAACGCATGCAAGCTACAGCGACAATGGAGGCCTACATAGACGAGAGACTGTGCAAAGAGGTTAGAAAGTACCCTCATTGTACAACTCTAGCATATGCATATGGGTTGTAACTTGTGGCGAGAGATTGTTCAAAACTGCACATGCATCAAACATCTGTGTACGTCAAATGAAGTATACTTTGCAAGGCTGTGCTTCTACTTAGCATAATAGAGACTGTGGATTCCAGATATCAGACATTATTTGAGGCGGTTTAAACTTTATCTGGAGTCTGAGATACTGACCTAGTTTGAGCTAGAGTCAGAGAGACATTTAGTTCCAGAGAGGATTGGAAACTGCACTGCAGGCACTAGTTTTGAGTTGTGAAATCTGACTTATTTAAACCCTGTTGTGTAGAAATATTACACGCATAATTAAAGTGTATCTGAATTGAGATGTTGTGATGGAATTTACCTGTTTGACAGCACAGAGGAGCCGGCTGTAACAGTACACCATGACCAGCACGGGGATTAACAAACAGAAAATGAACAGGCAGATGATATAGGAATGTGACTGAGGAGTGTTGGCGGTCCATGTGACCGAACAGCTGGTTCCTGCCCCTTCCAGTCCATAGCTACTCCAGCCCAGCAGGGGGGGAACCGTCCAGAACAGTGAGTAGAGCCAGGAGCCCCCGACAGCCAACAAGGGCTTGCTGTAGTCTGGGGCTCTCTTGTTGTAAACAGTTAAAGTGTTGTAACGATCATACGAAAGCATTGCCAGAGAGATCAATGATACAATCCCTGTTAAAAAAATGAAAAGAGGAATTATTCAGACAAAGTATATCTGTTATTATTTAGCATTGATTTATATCATGTGATATAATTATCTAGTGCATGCAATAATAATCATTTTAATAACATTTAAGGATTTGCAAACATTTAGATGCCAAAATTTCCAAATATGATGGCTCCCTCATGAGGGACCCTCTTTCTATGATCAATAAATATTGTTCCAAAACAGTTTTAGAGATAATTCCTTACAAATTACAGTGACGAGAAGTGTTGGGGAAACTTATTTTAAAAGCAATGCATTGCAATATTGCCATACTGCCTAAAAAAGTAACTACATGCGTAATATATTGAATTACTTTTGTGTTACTTTTTCTCACCTGGGCTGGGCTTGTTTTTTATTTATTAACAACACCAACAGCAACAAAAGTTATATTTTTTGCAAGTGTAAAGGTCCTTTCAGACCAAAAGTGAAACGAATAAGCAAATTCACTTCTGTACATTAGAGAGCACAGCTCAAACAAACCTCACAGCTGTGCTGCCATTCTGGATTGCAGAAGAATAGGGCAGGAGAAGAAAGTTCAAAAAAAGAAGAAACACAAATGTGATGTTTATCTAAAGTCATTTTTGCTTTGAATTGGATCAGCAGTAAAGACATTTGTTAATAAAATTATATTAACCCTTAAACGCATACATCAGGATTTTAGTGACCCCGGACATTATTTACTTCCCTCCTCCTCATTCATTTTTTAAAGTTAGACATCATCCTTCTTAGTATTCCTCAATCAAAGAAAAAAAGGTATAAAATGATAAAAGAATACCTGTTTTCCAATTCAGTTTTTTTATTATTATTATTTGTATAGGGTCACTAACGACCTGAGGGGTGTAACAGTGTAAGTATATTTTTCCTGCACAATAATAAATGAATTTTGGAAGACTGAATAAGTGCAATTCACAAGGTAGCAATGTTAGATACACATTGATGAAGTGACGTTTCACTCATAGTTACTGCAGGCAGAAAACAAAAGAATAGGAAGGAAGTATATATCAGAGATTTACTGCAGAGCAAGTACTGATGTTGGATCTGGTGAAGAAGCCGCCAGTGATCAAAATACTGATTTTGAAGATTGTTTTGTTTGATAGTTTTGAGAATGTTTGAGATCATGAATATGCTGAAGATGCTGAATGAGCTCTGACGAGGACAGTGATGATGGTATAAAACATCTGCTCAAACTGAACCTTTCCAAGCTCCAAAAGGTAACAAAATATGCTTTATTTTATTCTTCTAATAGTTACTCTAATATTAGGAGAGTTTTATATTTTTGCGACAGGTTGAGATCCATCCATGTTAGATCCGGGTTGCTAAAGACCCAAATATGTAATAATGATTGGCAAAACATTTATGCATGTAAGGGTTAAACACAAAGTATATCCGTGTAATTTACAATACTTAATTATTGCATGTTTGCGTAATATTCTGAGTTTACATTTCACTGTTTTTATTCTTTTTTTAGGAATACAAAATCTGTTTTATGCAAGTGAGATGAGTAAATGCATGTTCATATTACTACAATAACCATCAATAACCAGCCTCTGCAACTTGCTTCCGATTTCTCTCAAAATGGGAACAGGAAAGCTGTCAGTCAATAAATGGGAAAACAAAGATACTCAGATATTTTATTGTCAATTTAAAAGTAATGTGTTACTCTACTAGTACTTGAAAAAGTACTGATAGAAACTTCAGAGAACAAAAGACTATTTTTCAATGTTTTTACAGATCAAGGAAGGAGAGATGTACGGAAGAGGATTAGGGCCAAGCAATAATAAAAAAATAAAACCATCTCAAGATTGAAGTTGTTAAATTTCGAGAAAAAAGTCTAGATAAAATGTTGAGAATAAACTCATTAAATTACGAGAAAAAAGTTGTTAAATTACGAGAACAAATTTGTTAAATTATGAGAAAAATGTCGTAAAATTTCGAGAAAAAAGTTGAGATAAAATGTTGAGAATAAAGTCATTAAATTATGATAATAAATTCATTAAATTATGAGAAAAAAACGTGTTAAATTTCGAGAAAAAAGTCGAGAAAATGTTGAGAATAAACTCGTTAAATTTCGAGAAAAAAGTTGTTAAATTACGAGAACAAATTGTAAATTATGAGAAAAATGTCGTAAAATTTCGAGAAAAAAGTCGAGATAAAATGTTGAGAATAAAGTCATTAAATTACGAGAAAAAAGTTGTTAAATTATGAGAAAAAATTCGGAATTTAACGAATTTTTCTCATAATTTAACGAATTTGTTCTCGTAATTTAAGAACTTTTTTCTCTTAATTTAACGAGTTTATTCTCAACATTTTATCTCGACTTTTTTCTCGAAATTTAACAACATTTTTCTCATTATTTAACAAACTTGTTCTCGTAATTTAACAACTTTTTTCTCGTAATTTAACGAGTTTATTCTCAACATTTTATCACGACTTTTTTCTCGAAATTTAACGAGTTTTTTCTCGTAGTTTAACGAGTTTATTCTCAACATTTTATCTTGACTTTTTTCTCGAAATTTAACAACTTTAATCTCGAGATGGTTTTATCTTTTTATTATTACTTGGCCCTAATCCTCTTCCGTAGAGATGAATGTTTACAAATGCATAATATTTTTTACAATTTGTTTTTTATTTCTTAATGTTTTCTTTATATTTTAATGTTAAAAACTATAAAGCAAAATGAAACAATAAAATCAATATAGAACATGTTACTACTTTCCCTTTCTTTCTTTTTTTTCTTTTTTTATTTAATATCCCCTAAAACCCCTGAACACCCTAAAGTGAAAACCCTCCTGAACTTTCAAAGGATAATAAAATCAGCACCAGTCTGATAGTACAAGTAATTCAGGTTGAATGCCTTTTTATCTGCATTGATGTGCATCATAAAAATCAATAAGATAAAAAAAATATTTCAGATAATACACATTAATTTATTGCCTGAAAAAAAGAAATTGTCAATTTGAGAGTGATGGCATGTTAAGACCCAGGAAATAATTACAGGGAATAAACATACAATCTGCCTTTCTATTCACGTTGGATTCCAAGAAAAGCATTTAATGTCAAAGTGATGTTATGATTTAAGAAACAAAAAATCAGAAATGACTTCCAGGTACTTAGCTATTTAAAAAAAAAAAAAAAACCAAAGTGGGCTATTTCAAGAGCATAAAGTGGGAAAAATACCACGGTGCCATTTTGTTGCTTTTACATATTAATGAAAATGCCTTTAAGCAACCCTCATTCACTGATGTTCTTCAAAGGGCAAGTGTGGGATTTTTCAGACAGGGTGATGAGACATCCCTTTCAAATGTCTGTATGCAAATAAGTTCGTTCATATCACACCAAAACAGATTATTTTCCAACATTCAGATATGAAAATTCAGCATGGACATGAATTCACCAGATATTCACCAGAATATGAAGAGCACATTCACTGTTTCTTTGTTTTCTCTCTAAGCCTGTGTTAATAAAGATCTGTGAGTCTGCTGATGGAATCTTAAGCTGCCGTATTTGTCACTGTGTATACAAGAAACGGCACACAAGAGCAGAGCTGAACATATTTGCACTCCTGAAACACAGAGAAGAGGATTACATGCTAATTTTCATATTCCCAACACTGTTAGACACTGCAGCTTACATTCTGAAGAACATTAAAGAGGACCTATTTTGCTTTTTTACCTAGTGTGTAATGTTGCTGTTTGAGCATGAAAAAGATCTGCAAAGTTGTAAAGCACAAAGTCCACTCCAGCGGGAGTTATTCTCTATACAGGAGGTACTTTTCTGAACTCCCCAAATGCCTTGAGTTTTCCTCCAGGAACGTACACATCATATTTAACATGCATGTCACATTTAAATAATTCCCGCCCAAGGCATACACAACAAAGGGGACGAGGCCTGGTTGAGTTGTGTTAGTAGTGTGTTGAAACTTGCGGTTATGGTAAGGAGCGTGACATTTTTAAAACACCCTTGAAACTGTTGACCAATCACAACACACAGATCCAGCTGACCAATCAGAGCACATTGAGCTTTTCGAAAGGAGCGTAACTGACAGACTGGGAAGAGAGGAGCTGCAACAATGTCATATATGTGAAAAATAATGTCTTTTCGACGGGTGAATTGGAGACTGTAAGTTTGCCTGTAGGTGTGAGGGTGAATATGAATGTGTACGTTTGTGTGTCATCCCTTTCATGGACTGGCCATCTGTCCAGGGTGTTTTCCTGCCTAGGACTCGAGACGCTGGGAAAGAAAACGCTGTTGAAAGCAGTAGTTTCGAAAAATGTGATGCAATTATCCAGTGTTTTGTTGAAGTATGAATGACAAAAGTGTTCATGGAGTTTGGAAAATGAGGTCACTGAATGCATTTTGTGTGAAAGCAATGAAAAATGATTCACGGTCTACATAGACTTCTGTTTCACTAAATGTGTGAAGAATTTTGAAAATGTGGCTTCAGTATTGACCGATGCTTGTTAGCAATTGAAAAACCCTTAATCAGACTGCAGTCTCTATAGCAGCACATATGACATGCATTTTCTAATGATCCACTAAAACATCAATCCCATAAATGTTACGAAATCTAGTGGCAATTATATTTGATCTGTCAGGCTCCAACAAGATCACTCAATACTAGTTATCTGTGCAACAGGGCAATCACTATGATGTTAGTCTTTAGTAGAAAATTAGAAATTATGGAACAAAATATAGTTCAGTATACACTCAAAAAAATAGTTCAGACTAAATTTAAGTTTTATGTAATTCAATTATGTTCAAATGAGTGAAGCTGGTAATGTTTGTAGAGTTTATAGAGTTGTTTAATCAAATCATGAGAGATTAAATGTCTTTTATCTTCAGTTGATTTCATCTAAGGCTGTGACTGAAGTCAGTTGTAGTTCTTGTGTTTCTCTTTCCTTCAGTGATTCTGCTTGTTAACAGCAGGTGTTCATCATTAATGTTCAATCATCACTTAATTATCTCATTAACTCTGACATTGCTTCAATGGTACTTTAACCCTAGCACTGCGCACACACGTGAACACTAAGGGTCCGTTCACACAACACTATTTTCAACTAAAAACGTAAAACTTTTAATGCATTTTGGCTGTTCATTTACACAACAGCAGCGTTTTGGGTGCCTAAAAATGCAGGCTTTTGAAAACAGGTTTCAAAGTGCACGTTTTTGAAAACGGTCTCCGTGTAAACAATAAAACGTGAATCTGTGGAAACGACCACGTCATGCACATGTGTATTACATGTTCAGTCTATTGTGTTTCATCGCCATCTAATGGCCCGGCAGCAGAATACATCGTTTTTAGTCATTTTCACAGATCCGTGTGAATGAGGATTGTTTAGACCAGTGGTTCCCAACCACATTCCTGGAGTACCCCCAACACTGCACATTTTGCATGTCTCCTTGATCAAGCACACCTGAATCAAGTCATCAATTCATTAGCAGAGACTCCAAGACCAGAAATGGGTGTGTCAGACAAAGGAGACATGGAAAATGTGCAGTGTTGGGGGTACTCCAGGAATGTGGTTGGGAACCACTGGTTTAGACAATGGTGTCTTCTGTGTATTTAATTTACATATGACTGACAAATATGAATCAGATTACGATAATTAGTTTATGTTAACACTTTGTAATCCAAATGGATGGAAAATTTGAATGTAATTCAATTACATAAACTTAAATTTAGACCAAAATATTTTTTTTTGATTGAGAAGTACTCAATATACAAATACATACTAAGCACTTTATATTTAATGTAAGAATGGACACGGCCACATGGTCTGTTATGCTGCTTCAAGTTGCAAATTTTTATTTTTTTTAGCGGATATAGTTTTATGTTTACTGCACTTTGCTATTCTTTTTTTTTATCCACCCATAGAGGCTAATGAATCTGAAATCTTCAACATTTACAGGAAACTGGACAGAAAATCTGATTGTGATGGGAACATTCTTTCATTCTTAATGAGAGAATTAATCACAAAAATCAAAACTGATACCCTGTCCATTATAGTTATAATTGACTGATCAGAAACAGAAACCGTGGGTGTCATGATAATATATAATGTCATCTATTGAGGATGAGAAACTGTAATTGTCATTATTATAATTCTGGAGAGGAAATATTATAATAATTCTGGACAGCATCAATCACATTATGATAATTCTAATTAAAAGATAGAGACAGGTGGAATCACATATTCCCTTAAAGCACTTTTGTCACAAGGGCCGTTTCTCAGCTTCTTCTTGGCTTTAGATCTGAAATTCTTCAGTCTCTGCTTTACGTGGGAAGAGGTAAGTTATGCAATCAATTCCCTAATGTTCCCAAATCACTTCTCAGGCCTCTCTTCTAACAGGACAGCATGTTCTAATCTTCAAAGCTGTTTAATCATGTTTATCAGCGCTTAAGAGGATACTCTGCTCATAAGGATTTGGTCGCAGTATGCTTGAGTGAAGACAAGAAATAAGCTCAATTTGAGATTAACATGGACACACTGTATGCAGCTCTCTAACCGGGTCTCTCACACATACAAATGAGCATGTTATCACAATAATATACGAATGACAACTACCAGATTTTCTAATGAATGTTTTAACAAGGATGTACTGCAAGAAAAGGACAGTATATCTTCTGAATATCCTAGTCGTCTTTGTATCTCTATTTCCACCTGGTATTAAGAAGCATTTTTGTCAATCCGATCACAAGAGGACGATGCTAAATACGTGTAAACGGTGTCTAAAATGGGGTCGATCCACTTTCAATCACTTCCAGAGGTAGTCGAAAACACATTCAACTGGATTGCTTTCATAGCATAGATGCTCATGTGGTCAAATGCATTTGAAACAGCTGAAGACCTACAGTAAGTTTGGTTTGAAGTTATAAAACGTAACAAGCACTATCTTCTCTCACTATTCTATGATTTCTAACACACAGCTGAAACTAAATGAAAGCTGCAGCTCTCCGTGTGTTTTCCCGTCGTCTCTGGTGGTGTTTATCTGTAAATTGCGTGAGCTTATTTCATCCATTAGATCTAAAGATCTGAAAAGGCCCATACATTTCCCTGTACATAGACCCTCCCCTCAAAGAAATCAGGACAGAAGTGTTCGAAAGTGGATAAAAGAGGCCAGGTGTTAAAACACAAGGTGTAAACAGGAATGTTTCTCCCTTATTTACTTGTGATCCGATTGACCAAAACTTAATACCAGGTGTAAAGAGTGCCTATATTACTTATATTGATTATTCAATTTCTTACTTTAATGCTGCTTTTAGGTATACCTACTATATATGGAAAATTTAAAGCAGTTTATTTTATTTCCATCTTTCTTTTATTGTATTTGTAATTATTTTTTGTTTTTTTTCTATGCTGATGTTATTATAATACAGATGTAATATTGCAACAAAATATATATTTTTGTGCAAAAGATAAACAACTTTTGTAGCAATGTCGTTTCACAAAATAATAATAATTTATAATAATAATAATAATAATAATCTTTACAAACAAATTGCTTGGTTAGTGAGGCACATACAATGTAAGTGAATGGGATCAAATTTTGAAGGCCATAGGGTCAAGCCATCAAACACTGAACTGCACTAGATCCAAAAAGCAACAGTATGAACACAAAGAGGTCTTAAATTGATTAAATTAATGAGTTAGTTGACATGTAGACTATTGAAAGAAAGTGTAACCAAAAATTGTTAGATATAATGTACTTATTGTATTCATGTTGTATAGCAAAACACTTTTGCTGCTATTGAGGTGGGATATGATTAAGGTTAAGGACAGGTTTCATGGTATAGTTAGGTTTAAGGTTGGGTTAAAGGGATAGTTCACCCAAAAATGAAAATTCATTTTGTTTAAAACCCTCATGTTGTTCCAAACCTGTATGAGTTTCTTACTGTGTTCAACAGAAGAAAGAAACTCATACATGTTTGGAATAACTTGAGGGTGAGTAAATGATGACAGAATTTTCATCTTTGGATGAACTATCACTTCAAGGTGCAAGAGAATTTCACGGCTGAATTGAACCGCACTGAACATGGCGATCCAGAAGAGATGAGTTCATTTCGGATATCACCTCCATTAGTCTGATACTAACTCAATACTGACTCCAATATAAAGCTCTCCCCGCCAATGAAACCTCACACGCATCTCATCCTCTAAACACATTTGGCCTTCAATCAATGAAAACTAGAACTAGAGAGAGGAAACTATAAACAAACCCAGACACAGAGAAAGCAGATAATTTGACACTGTGATCTACAGCAAATTCCTTCAACTTCCTTCTCATCTGTCCTAAATATCACATTCTTACCTAATTTTCTTCCCTAATTTGAAGCACTGATCACATCATTCATTCTGAGAAAATGCTTTTTATACCTGGAAAAGATGAAAACACAGTTGCTGCTAAACGATAGCTCTTTGCAATGTTAGACACGGCTAGATCAGGGAATTTATTTATTTATTTACTATGCTACATATGATATCACATATACATGTACATTTGTGTTTTGTAATTATATATATATATATATATATATATATATATATATACAGTACCGTCCAAAGTTTGGAACCACTAAGATTTTTAATATTTTTAAAAGAAGTTTCATCTACTCACCAAGGCTACATTTATTTAATTAAAAATACAGTAAAAACAGTAATATTGTGAAATATTATTACAATTTAAAATAACTGTGTACTATTTAAATATATTTGACAAAGTAATTTATTCCTGTGATCAAAGCTGAATTTTCAGCATCGTTACTCCAGTCTTCAGTGTCACATGATCCTTCAGAAATCATTCTAATATGCTGATCTGCTGCTCAATAAACATTTATGATTATTTTCAATGTTGAAAACAGTTGTGTACTTTTTTTTCAGGATTCCTTGATGAATAGAAAGTTCAAAAGAACAGCATTTATCTGAAATACAAAGCTTCTGTAGCATTATACACTACCGTTCAAAAGTTTGGGGTCAGTAAGAATTTTTATTTTTATTTTTTTGAAAAGAAATTAAAGAAATGAATACTTTTATTCAGCAAGGATGCATTAAATCAATCAAAAGTGGCAGTAAAGACATTTATAATGTTACAAAAGATTAGATTTCAGATAAACACTGTTTTTTTGAACTTTCTATTCATCAAATAATCCTGAAAAAAAATATTGTACACAAATATTTTGTACAATTGTACACATTAAATGTTTCTTGAGCAGCAGATCAGCATATTAGAATGATTTCTGAAGGATCATGTGACACTGAAGACTGGAGTAATGATGCTGAAAATTCAGCTTTGATCACAGGAATAAATTACTTTGTGAAATATATTCAAATAGAAAACAGTTATTTTAAATTGTAATAATATTTCACAATATCACTGTTTTTACTGTATTTTTAATTAAATAAATGTAGCCTTGGTGAGCAGACGAAACTTCTTTTAAAAACATTACAAATCTTAGTGGTTCCAAACTTTTGGACTGTATATATATACACACACACACACATATTAATGCTATAGCAATGTTGTGATACTCTTCACAGTCATGCAAATAAAGCTTAAATGAAAATGAAAAAATTTAACATTTTAATTATATATGATACAGATAATAATTACAGCTGTAATTACATGCAGGTATTTTTAAAATATAAGTACAATGTAAAAACATGTATGTACACAATAAGTGCACTGTATCAAAAGATTAATTTAAATGTTAGTACATAGTATTTAAAGACACAATATAAAGTGGGACTAAGAAATGTCTTCTAAGTATGTGTCTGTCACTCAGTGTGAAAATCTTTTCTGCTAATGTTGTATTTCATGACTTCTGTTAACCTGACATTGGACAGCCATTAATAATGCAACATGAGAGAAATGTATTAATTATTAAATGCATGCATGACATGGACAGCGTCACCTGTGAATTATGACTGGCAGATTACGACAAAAGCATGGTGCAAGAAACATCTTGTGTGTGTGTGTGTGTATATATATACAGTCCAAAAGTTTGGAACCACTAAGACTAACATTTTTGGGGTCAGCTTGGATGGAAAAGGGGTGACAGTGGTATAACTGGGTATGGCACAACATTTGTGTTTACAAAAATGTTACAAAGTTATTTGCCTGCACATTTAATTCCATCTGCAGTCTTTTTGTGTTCCACAACTACACTTCAGCAGCTGCTTTCCCATGCATCAAAACTTAACTTTCTTGTCCAAATTCCAGGGGACTGCGATGAAATTAAACATGCAGCATATTTTTCACCAAACAGAATGTTTTATAGAATATTTATAGCACTCCAGGGATGAACTCCCTGAAAATAATTCAAAATATATTAGTAGTTTACATGATTTAAATGGCCTCATATATATGTCTGAAACTTTAAAAATACTTTTCAGTGATTACAGACTGATAAACACAGGGAGGTTCCACTGACATGTTTATGTTTGAGTCCAAAGTGGTTACATATAAAACTACATTCTGCAGTTTTACATTTCGTGTGTGTGTGTGTGTGTGTGTGTGTTTGTTATGGGAACAAGATGTCCCCAAAAAGATGGCATTACCCGAAATCGTTGTCCTTGTGGGGACATTTTTTGGTCCCCAAAAGGAAAACAGCTTATCTTCATGGAGACCAAAATCATACAAAGTGATGTTTTTTTGAAAATGTAAAAATGCATAAAGTTTTCTGTGATGGATATAATATTCAGTTTGTACAGTGAGAAAAATGCATAGAAATATCAGTATTGTCAATATATGCCCAATAACGTAGTAAGATGACATTTAAATGCTTAGTTTTATGATCTGTAGCTCTGTAGTTTTTGTTGTGGGGGAAAAACATAATACAATGCAATACATAATGACTGAGAGATGTACAAATAAAACTTCCTTAAAAGCATGATGCATCAAATTTGATATTCACGTTTTAATATGATTTTTCTAAAAAGTGATATATAGATAAGCAATCACAAGTTGCTTCAGTGCAGACAGTGTTCATCTTAAAATATATCTAACAATATAAAAGTTCCACTGCAAAAAGACATGTGCATGACCTGCGTAGGGGGACGTTTTTCAGAATTATTCTAATAGGGCTTTTGTTTCTTTTTTTTTTTTTAAGAAGAATAAACCATTGATCAGACAACAGAAGGTATGTAGTAGATTGAGTGCAACAGGTTTTTCATTATATTGATCATTTAGAGGCCTAAGAAATGTGTATTACATATGACACAGTAGGCTTCTGGGGCTCATTTGTAACCAAAAGTGAGTTAAATCAGACAGAACCTCCTTTTGTGGATGTCATGATTTGTAAAACTGGTAAAAAACTGTTTTTTGTTGGGTTTTTTTTTTAACCCTTAAACACATACTTTGGGTCTTTAGTGACCCAGGATGTCATTCACTTCCCTCCTCCTTATTCATTTTTTAAAGTTAGGCATCAACCTTCTTAGTATTTCTCAAACAATTCATTATAAACTGTGTAACAAGAAAAAAAAAAAAAAAAAAAAAAAAATATATATATATATATATATATATATATATATATATATATATATATATATATATATATATTAAAGTAATGTCTGTTTTCCAATTCATTTTTTGTAAAAATTGTATAGGGTTGCTAATGACCCGAGGGGTGTAACAGTATAAGTATATTTTTTCTGCACAACAATAATTGAATCTTTGATAACTGAATAAGTGCAATTCACATTAATTCCACAAGGTGGCAATGTATGATACTCAATGATGAAGTGACGTTTCACTCATAGTTACTGCAGGCAGAAAACAAAAGAATAAGAAGTATATCATCAGCAAAACTTGAAATGGCTCTGCAGTTTACAGCAGGGCAAGTACTGAACACAATCACACTTGATGGTGGATCCAAAATATTGAATTTGAAGATGTTGAAAATTATAGTTTTGAGAATATGTTTGAGATGGCGAATATGAGTCAGATGCTGAATGTACTGGGAAATGAGCTCTGACGAGGACAGTGATGATGGCATAAAACATCTGCTCAAACTGAACCCTTTCAAGCTCTAAAAGGTAATAAAATATGCTTTACAAAATATGCTTTATATGTAATGATGATTGGCAAAACATTTAAAGGTTAAACAAAAATATTTGGTTAGGGACTGAGTTATGGTTAACCTTTATAACTTAAAACAATAGAAGTCTATTAGATAGCCAAGTAAACATATATGTGAGACAGGTTATGTTATGAATTACATTAAGACCCACAGATGAAGCTATTATCACCTCCTAACAAGCCTTTGATTTGTTTGCATCTTTTCAGAACATATCTGTGATCTTTCCAGTTCACCCCTACAGTGACAAGACTAATACAGTTTTACAAATCATCAGCACCTGAGCCGAGGTTTACGGCTCAACTTTTATTGGCAAAACTGGGAACATAAACTGCTTTTGCATTTCTTTGTGCAGTGTTGTATGTCATCCATAACATACCCACTTGCACCTTCACTGACATGTTATACATTTGTTAAATGCAATCATTTCATCTTCATGTGAGGATCAGAATCAATAAAGCAACAAAATTACATTGTAGCAGGACAAACGCAATAAATCAAGGCAGAGATGTTATGGAAGATTATATTATTTGACTAGCATCATCCTAAAGCACATTTGTCAGGGTTCTGTCACTTCAGTCTGGTTTATTCTCAGAGCCCTTACACTCCCGTATTGTCTTTGTGCGAGTGTGCGGTTTCGAGTGTGCTTCTCCACGTGCCTTGTTTCTAGTTCAGAGCGTGGTGTTTGGATCCCGGCACTCGTGTCTAGTTTGGTTTCGGTTTTATGACGCACGGGTTGTGTGTTCATTCTCTCACCGTGCGCTCTTGTCTTATGTGTTTTGTGAGCACCTGGTTTGTTTTCATTGGCCAGGCACTCTTGTGTTGTCGTGTTCTTTGTAACAAGTGGCTCGTGTTTTGTTTGAGCACATGGCTTGTGAGTGCCTTCGCTGGCCATGTGCTCGTGTTTTTGTCATGTTTGGTGTGATCACATGGCTTGTCATGTTTGTTTCTTTGTGTCATGTGCCCTCATGTCAATTATCTTGACCCCGCCCTTCTTGTTATCTGATTATTGGTTCTTTTCCCCCACCTGTCCTCCCTCAGTATCTGCCTTGTTTGCTGCCCTATTGATTTTCCTTGTGTTTGCAGTCCTGTGCCATATCCAGGACCTCTCGTGTCCTGCCCTGCCTGATCCTGTTTGCCTTGCCAAGTCTTGCCTTGTCCAGTTGCTGGTCTTGTTTTCCCAAATGGGGTAGGGTGTTTTATTATTATAACTAATAAAAGCCCAACACTTCTGCAGTACTGAGTCCTCACTTCAACCTTGAAGCATCATACCCATTCAAACTAAGAACTTTGTGATCCAAGTGATGCAATTTAAAAAAATAAATAAATAAAAATGTAGCCTATCTTTAAAAAATAGACACGATTATAGTAAATAAAAGAGACTGTCCTACACACTTTATGAGCAAATGCTTTCCGTGGGATCGAACAAACCACTGCATAATCACATGATTGCATATTGTTATTGCAATGCTCTACCAATTGAGCTACGCGAAACCCGAAACATGACGCAGATAAAAGGGAACAATGCATTAAAATGAAAGTGTCCTGTTGTCGATAGGGGCGCCACTTTAGTAAATGCTCCTATGGGTCATATTTCAGGGAAGTGACAAACAACCTATATGGTCATATTGGTTGGAGAACATGTTGAAATAAAAGTGTAAAAATACTGGCTTGAATGTTTATCTAGCTTGGAAGGATCTTCTGGGTGACTACAGAGCATTAATTGAGACTAAAAGATCTTCTTATTTCTCTCAGAGTACTGAAAACAATCAAGGAAACCCAAGACATTTGTTTCAAATTATAAATATACTGCGTCATGTCAATGCTGTTACCTCTTTCTCAGCAGCTATGTAACTTTTTTCTTAATTTCTTCAATTCTAAAATTGATAATATTTGCAAACAAATCTCTATCTCATCTGCTTCCACTCCTTCATTCCACTGTCCAGCTGGGTTCACTGGTACTTACTAACTTTCCTTATCTTGATACTGAGACTCTCAAAAGAGAGATATCTAGCATGAAATCTACCTTTTGCTTGCTTGATCCTATCCCCACAAGCTTATTTAAATATTGCTTCATTGTTTTGTGCCCTGCTGTTCTCAGTATTATAATTGACTCTTTGCAGACTGGGGTTGTTCCAGTCGCATTAAAGATTGCTGCTGTACCAAAAAAAAAAAAAAAAGAGAATGCTGCTCTGGACGATTTGTCAAATCTTCTGTTTTTTATGGAGTCAAATTAATGCCTTAAAGTTTTGCACAAAAATAAAGTTTTGCAAAACACAAAAAAAGAATTGAGCAATAAAACAATGTTTTGCAAACAAAAATAAAGAATTGCAAAGGAAAAATAAAGTATTAAGCGGAAAAAAATAAGTTTTGCAAACAAAAATAATAAATTGCAAAATAAAGTAGTGCAAAAATAAAAATATAATCAATTACAAAAATCAATGACAGCTGTAATCCTATTTTATCTTTGCCACATATTTTTCATGCTCAAACCTACTAAATCATTTGCAACGCTCATTTTATTCTGCGTTTCAGTCAAGCGTGCGCTCACGATACCGGTTTTCCTTTGCGCTGCACTTTTCTGTGCGGTTCTCTTTATGGCACTGGTTTGACGTGGGGGTGGAGTCAAGAAACGGGGGCACGCCTCCGCGAAATGCATTGGAGGGAAACGTAATCGGCGACAGGTGAAATAATTCTTTGACATGGTTAAAAATAATGAATGGTTTGTTTAGCATATGTTGTCGCCGATTATGTTCCCCTCCAATGCATTTCTTATAGTAATATGACCCGTTGCGCTCTGTCTCACTGCCTGTATCCACTTTTATGTCCTTAAACATTCATTTTTTGGGGTCGACAGCTTATAAAAACTTATTTCTGGTTTTTTTTTAGCTTGTTAGCTGTACACCTTGTCACACAGCAGCTTTTAGGCATTGTTCTGTTTTTTGTAATGAGTCAGAAAAGACAAGAAGGCAGCCTCACGCAATACAAAGTCAGTGGAGACGGTTGGATTGTTTTCCCCTCCGGTGGGCGTGGTTTTCAGATAATAATAAATGCGCTCTGTGTCTATGCTTGTTCTGTTCCGATCTGTGTCTCCTGCCGATGACGTGTTTTGCGGGGGCGTGCCCCCGTTTCTTGACTCCACCCCCACGTCAAACCAGTGCCATAAAGAGAACCGTGCAGAAAAGTGCAGCGCAAAGGAAAACCGGTATTGTGAGCGCATGCTTGACTGAAACTCAGAATAAAATGAGCGTTGCAAATGATTTAGTAGGTTTGAGCATGAAAAATATGTGGCAAAGATAAAATAGGATTACAGCTGTCATTGATTTTTGTAATTGATTATATTTTTATTTTTGCACTACGTTATTTTATTTTGCAATTTATTATTTTTGTTTGCAAAGCTTATTTTTTCTGCTCAATACTTTATTTTTCCTTTGCAATTCTTTATTTTTGTTTGCAAAACATTTTTTTATTGCTCAGTTCTTTTTTTTGTTTTGCAAAACTTTATTTTTGTGCAAAACTTTAAGGCATTACTTTGACTACATAGTTTTTGGCAAAAAATACTTGAGCGTACTGTTGCCTCTCATTTGTGTAACTATCTCACAATAAATAAACCCTTCAGTCTTGGGACCTTTACTTTTTAACATTCAACTGTCATCGCTTGGCCATCTCTTGAGATCGCTCGGCCTCCATTATATATTCAATACCCACTGGGCGCCCTGACACTGCTTTTCTTTCCGACTGTATTACTGAGATATAAAAAATGGATGAGTAACAATGGCCTGTTTCTGAACAGTGGTAAAACCGAAGTTATGCTCATTGGTTCCCATCATCAAATTTCCAAAGCTGGTTCTCTGTCTTTGACTTTTGATAGCTCTGTTTTGCAAGCCCAAAATAAAGTGAGGAACCTTGTAGTTATTTTTGATGCTAATCTTTCATTTGATTCTTTTGTTCAGAGTACTGTTAAAACATATTTTTTTCCATCTCTGAAACATCGCAATATTGCATCCTATGTTAAATTTTCCTGTAGCAAAAAAGCTGGATAGTCTTTTGGATAGACTACCGTAACACCCTTTTAGCTGGAGTTTCAAAATCCACGCTCAACAAGCTGCAGTATGTACAAAATTCGGCTGCCAGGATCTTAACTGGGTCCAGGATATCCAATCATATTACTCCAGTTTTGGAATCCTTGCATTGGCTCCCAGTCAGGTTTTGCAAAATTATGATGCTCACATATAAAGCATTGCACACCCTGGCACCACAATATTTAACAGAACTGTTACATCCTATAATACTCCTAATTGCTGATTACTCTCTTCACAAATGAACTTGCTGGTTGTTCCTCAAACATGCTTAAGATCTATGAGTGATCTTAAGATCAGGGCACTCACCAGGTTTTGAATGTATATAAACGAGGACGAGTGATCTCAAGAGATGGCCAAGCGTTTAAAAAGTATGTTAAAAAGTAAAGGTCCCAAGACTGACCCCTGAGGAACGCCAGTGAAAACAGAGCTAATCTCAGATCTATGACCACCCATAGAAATGAACTCGAACACACAGGTAATGAAAACACTCATAAGCCATGTTTTCACACAAAACATAACAATTTGTTCAAAAATGCTAATTAATTCAGGAATGAAACAACTGTCTTTAAGATTGCGTCACTGAATCATACATTTAATCGATGTGTTAAAGGATTAGTCCACTTTCAAATAAAATTTTCCTGATAATTTACTCACCCTCATGTCATCCAAGATGTTCATGTCTTTCTTTCGTCAGTCGAAAAGAAATTGAGGTTTTTGATGAAAACATTTAAGGATTATTCTCCTTATAGTGGACTTCAATGGTCTCCAAACGGTTGAAGGTCGAAATTACAGTTTCAATGCAGCTTCAAAGAGCTTTAAACGATACCAGACGAGGAATAAGAGTCTTAACTAGAGAAACTATCTGCCATTTTTGAAAAAAATCCAACTGTATATGCTTTATATAAACAGATGATCGCCTTGCACGTGCTTCTGCTTTCCGCATTCTTCAAAACGCTTACGCTGTATGTCCTACGCCTTCCCTATTCTACTCACGGAAAAAAACGAAACTGGCGCCGTGGTTGTTCTGTTGAATAGGGAAGGCGTACGACATACGGCGTAAGCGTTTTGAAGAATGTGGAAAGCGGAAGCACGTGCAAGACAATATTTTGTGTTTATAAAGCATATACAGTTGTATTTTTTTTCAAAAATGGCCAATCGTTTCGCTAGATAAGACCTTTATTCCTTGTCTGGTATCTTAATTTATTTTCGACTGACGAAAGAAAGACACGAACATCTTGGATGACATGGGGGTGAGTAACTTATCAGGAAAATTTTATTTAAAAGTGGACTAATCCTTTAAAAAAAATTGTATGTAAAAACTCTTCAATAAAACTGACAAATCAAGGTAGTTTTAAAATTCTCTTACCTGTTTCTTTTTAGTCGTGGAATACTAACTTAGGTTGTAAGCTAAATATTTTGTGCAAACTTTTAAACATATTTCAATAAATATTTACTCGGACTCACATACTTTTTTGTTTATTGCATTTTAGACTGAAGAAAATAAAAAAAATTCAGAACCTTCAGTAAATTACATGTTTTGTTTAGTAACCTTACATTCAGATTTTTCTTCAGAATTGTTAGAGAATATTGATCTCTATTCTAGAAAAAAAGAGTGATTCTCAATTTATCCAAAATCATGCAGAATCATTGCTTAACATAAATCAATCATTCAATCAAGCCAAAGCAACTCTTGTTGACAGTCAACATACATTAGTAGTGTTTCCTTCCTTAATTAATCAGGTTTTGATAAACGATCTTTAAAGAACTAATTCTCTATGGACAATTAAGTAAAACAAGTAAAAACTGTCATTACTGTGTTTTTATTAACCTTTCCCATTTTATGGGAAAAGTATTAGGCTACAATATGACTACATACATGCAACGTACAGTTTTGCATTTTTTTCTTACTCACCAAAGCATGAGTTGACGAATCCGTACCACATGCACCCGTGTCTCCCCACCAGCCACCGGCCGCGGATACTGGCCGCGAAGCTGAGCGTGGTGCCGAACAGACACACGAGCATGTCACTCACACTGATGTTGAGCAGAAGCATGTTCACGGGAGTCCGCAGGGTCTTGAATTTACAAAACAGAACGAGGACGATTAAATTGTTTAGGATCCCGAACACCAGAATAGATCCCAAAATAACAGCGACCACATTGTGTCCCGTCCGTGACAGTTTCTCAGCAGGAGTGTCGCTCCAGTCTTGATCTTGCGCGGACAGCGTGTTATCATCCGTGCCGTTCGAAGTGTAACTGAAATTAGCTTCTTCAGAAAACATCTTTGCTTAACACTCTTCAGCTGATATTATATTATTGCATACTTGGTGCATTGAGGAAATTCCTTCGGATCTTCCCCACACCTGAGCGTGGACCATGCCATTCACGAGAAGTTCTGTGAAGAATCGCAATTGATGCTTCATCCAATGCTGTGGTCAAATCCTCACGAGCGTCCTCACAGCGCGAGACTAAAGTTGCTGGGCTCAGCAGCCCGAATAAAAAGCCTCCCAGTCCATCTCAAACAGATATGTAGGTTAAGCTTGTTGGTCATTTCGGAGGATGCCTGATATAAATTAAAGTCTGCCACTAATGCCACTGCAGAAGTGAACTGTAAAGATGAAAGAGTTTTGCAGACTCTTAAAACAAGTGATCTACATGCAGTCAAAATTGAAAGAAAAAAAAGAAGTTCATCTTGTCTTGAAAACTATACCTGAGTAATTAATAAATAGCTAGCTAACATTTACCAAGAGAGCATTTCCCTGCTGCGGATGCGTTCATCGGCGAGGCGCACACATCTCGAGTTCGCCACCTCTTCAGAGCTCCTGGGAGCTTGAGAGCGCATTTGTGCATGGAAGAAGCCTTGAGAGTGACGTCAACACAGCATAGTAGCTTACACGATCATCTTAAGCAGTGCTTTACATTTCCATGTTATACACGACGGGCTATAAATAGACACTCCGGTGTTATTGCAATTTTGAAAATGTAACATACAAAAATATTAAACAATGCCCAAAGGGCAGCAAACATTATAACTAATTAATTGTACACGTTTATAACATTTTAAACCCCCAGTAAAAATGTGACAGCTTCATAGTTGACTGTTGGTTCACTTTGTTCACCAAGTTAGCAAAAATACTGTGGGCTGCAACAATGCTTAGGTAGGTGGTATGTGTCAAAGTACCAAGGTTGCCAAGGTTGCCAAGTGCCAAGGTTTCCCAGCAGGTGGTCCAGTTCTGATGCTCACGTGTCCACTTTTGGCTCTTTCGGTGGTGGACAGGGGTCAGCATGGGCACTCTGACTGGTCTGCGGATATGCAGCTCCATACGCAACAAACTGATGCACTGTGTATTCTGACACCTTTCTATCAGAACCAGCATTAACTTCTGGAGCAGTTTGAGCTACAGCAGCTCGCCTGTTTTATCAGACCACACAGGCCAGCCTTCGCTCCCCACATGCATCAATGAGCCTCGGCCGCCCATGACCCTGTCTCCGGTTCACCACTGTTCCTTCCTTGGAGCACTTTTGATAGATACTGACCACTGCAGACCGGGAACACCCCACAAGAGCTGCAGTTTTGGAGATGCTCTGATCCAGTCGTCTAGCCATCATAATTTGGCCCTTTTCAAACTTGCTCAAATCCTTACGCTTGCCCATTTTTCCTGCTACTAACATCAACTTTGTGTACTTGGACCTTATTTTAGATATAGGCCTAGACCTTGTGTCAACATCCTTGAGTGAAAAATAGCTTTTATTTATTTATTTATTTATGTTTTACATCAACTCAGGGCTATAATTTTAAAGGTGCATCGAACGTTTTTTCACAAGATGTAATATAAGTCTAAGGTGTCCCCTGAATGTGTCTGTGAAGTTTCAGCTCAAAATACCCCATAGATTTTTTTTAATAAATTTTTTTAACTGCCTATTTTGGGGCATCATTAAATATGAGCCGATTTATGCTGCTGCCCCTTTAATTCCTGTGCTCTTCATCCACGGAGCTCGCGCTTGCCTTAAACAGTGCATAAACAAAGTTTACACAGCTAATATAACCCTCAAATGGATCTTTACAAAGTGTTCGTCATGCATGCGGCATGCATGCGGCGGATTATGTGAGTATTGTATACTGTTATATTGTTTACATTTGATTCTGAATGAATTTGAGGCTGTGATCCGTGGCTAACGGCTAATGCTACACTGTTGGAGAGATTTATAAAGAATGAAGTTGTGTTTATGCATTATACAGACTGCAAGTGTTTAATAATGAAAAAAACGATCTTGTCTCCGTGAATACAGTAAGAAACGATGGTAACTTTAACCACATTTAACAGTACATTAGCAACATGCTAACGAAACATTTAGAAAGACAATTTACAAATATCACTAAAAATATCATGATATCATGGATCATGTCAGCTATTATTGCTCCATCTGCCATTTTTCGCTATTGTTCTTGCTTGCTTACCTAGTCTGATGATTCAGCTGTGCACATCCAATGTTAATGCCTGCCCTTGTCTAATGCCTTTCATAATGTTGGGAACATGGGCTGGCATATGCAAATATTGGGGTCATACATAGTAATGATCCCGACTGTTGCGTAACAGTCGGTGTTATGTTGAGATTCGCCTGTTCTTCGGAGGTCTTTTAAACAAATGAGATTTATATAAGAAGGAGGAAACAATGGAGTTTGAGACTCACTGTATGTCATTTCCATGTACTGAACTCTTGTTATTTGACTATGCCAAGATAAATTCCATTTTTCATTCGAGGGCACCTTTAAAAGGTTAAAATTCATGTTTTATGCATCTCAGTGAAAAAAACAATACAAACAAACAAACAAACAAAAAAGGTACAAAAGATGTCACTGGGGTGGTACCCTTTCACAAGTTACTAATTTATACTCTTTAGGTGCTAATATACACTTAAGGGGTAAAAAAAGGTACAAAGGTTTAAAACTGTACCACCACAGTGACAGCTTTTTCTGAGAGTGTGGATGACTGGAAGACTGACAGGTGGTCATTCACAGTTTGGTCTGAGGATGCAGAGATAAAAGTGTGCAAAAAAATATTGGGAGCATCCCATGCATTTCATTTCCTAAAGTGGCAATCAGAAATGGTTTTGGACCTGAATTTAATGTAGCTCACTCCACATGATCACATCACCTGAAATGGACAATAATACTTGGTGTGAATGGTGTTGTATTTAGTGGTTTGGAATTTGTTATCTACCACAACTGTTATAGTGGAAACAGGGGCACTGTATTATTTATTTAGTTAGTTAGCGCATAATTATTAGGGCTATTACAAACAGGTTAGATATCGAAGTTGCTTCTTCCTTAAACTGTACACTTTTGAAAGACAAGGAAAGATGTATTCCACCTCAAGTTTTCTGACCTTGTCCAACCATTTAAAAGTACCACATACTTTAATGCATGGATTTATGCTCACCATGACCCTGTCTGTTTAGTCATGCTCTGGCAAATTATTTCCATATTTAAGGCTAAACTGTTTTGCTGAAGGCCTGTAAATTCATAATGCATTGATTAACCTTGTCACACATCTGACATCCAGACATCAGACATACATATGTAGTAACTACATCACCACAGAGTCACATCATCACCAGCACATGGGGAGTAAGGTTTCCAACAGGACCTCTGTATCAAAAGATGTTTATTCGATAGATATTCAATCACTGCAACATAATAAAAAATCTCACTTTAAGATCCTATATTAAATTTTACAGATGCACATTAAAGACAGGGTTTCTGCATGTGAAACCAAGCCCTTAAGATTCCTCAAGGCTGTGACTCATCTGCCCCTGAAAATGGCACAATATGACAATGATCTCATATTATAAGTGTGACATTTGAGCTATTCCATTAATGAGTCTCTCTGTAGCGCTTATGATTGTATAATGTGTGGAGTGACTGACATATCTGAAAGAAGTGCAAAACTGACCAAAAGGTCACAAATCTCAAGTCTAGCATGATTTAATAATAAATCCTATGCTGTTCTGCTAGTAAGACACAGGCTTCTGAATTTAATTGGCAACAAATTGTCATACGGATGATCCAAGTCAATCAACTGACAAATTAAAGAGGAAGTACTTGTATGTATGAAATTGATCATCAATTTTAAGTAACTCAGCCTTATGTTAATTATGTGAAGACTGAATGAAAAATGAATTTTAGCATGTTTTCATTGCCAGCTTATTGTGATTGTAATAAGTATATATCACAGCTTGTTTTTGGCATCATAATCATGCTGCAAGAAACCCTTCATAAAACATGAGCACAAAACAAAATAAACCTTTAAACAAACCAAATTTGATTAAATTAAATTAGATAAATAGATTTAATCACCATTGACAATGCAATTTATTGTAATGCTTTTTTTCTTTTTTCTTGTAATGTTACTTATTGTTCAGACGACATTCTTATTTTGGTCAAAATTCTTATTTTGGTCATACTTCCAAGATGATTCTGAAGTACAGTATCCCCACCGATGTGGTGACTGACAGCAAACATTAGATTCATCCGCGCTGAGGAGCCGTGCCGATGCACAACCCACGTAAAAATGATAATTCTGCAAATAACTGCAATTGCAGGTTTCAAACAGAGATGGCGACAAAGAGGCAAAACTTATGGACTGCAGCTTTAAATATAATTAAAGTTTCTATCTATAAAAAGGTAATTCTTACATAAACTTTAAAATAAGAAATAAAGTTGCATTGTGAGATATAAGTAGCAATAAAGAAATTTATAGTCGCAACTCGCAAGTCACAAATGTGATATTTAGTCACAATCATGAGAAACAACATCGCAATTGTGCAACAGTAAAGTCACAATTACTACAAAAAGTCACAATTGTGAGATATAAAGTCACGTTTTATAAAAATAAAATTGCAATTTGTAGATATAAAGTTGTAATACCAAGAAAAAAATCCTGGAACTGGGTAAAACGGTTATTGTCTGACTTATTACAAAATACCTAAGCTACTCTGAAACACAGGATATAAACAGAAAAACAAAAAGCAGACTGGATATAATCAGACGAGCAGACTTTATGAGCCAGGTGGTGGGATAAACCTTTCCAAATGAGAAACATGTTTGGTGTCATAAAACAAGGTGTTACAGAACTGTTTTCTCTTTCTTATTCTCAGGTCTATTCTATGTTATAAGCAGGAATGAGGTTTGATGGTTCAGTGAGAAGCATATTAAGCAGCGAATCCATTTAATCATTAATCATTTGTTGCTTAACCAAAGTGTTTGAGGGAGTGTCTCGTTGATCTTCAGAGAAATATTGTTTCTTGAGGGTACACTGGCAGCAGAACAAGTCATGATTCAAGCGGGAGAATATATTATGGCATCGACTTTTAGGTGAACCGGGTATCGACATATTCATTTATTTCCAGTAGTAGACTATGTTGAAGTCGATGGGGACTGAAATTTGAAGAGCAAGCAAATGTATTGCTTTACAGAGATCATTCCAGTGTCAGTTTCTGCATGGCATCCAGATATTGTGCCTTTTGCACATTTGCATGTTATAAATAGGAATGAAAAATATATTAGATTTTGATTCACACAAAGGCAAAACTTTTAGGAAAATGGTAATAGAGAGAAATGCCACTGTTGTGTTTCTTAATGAATGTTATGATTGTCCTTTCTGGGTGAACTAAAGATGATATATGCATTGATTAATATGTCACCTAATATGTTTATCTGAAAGGGGATGAAATAGACATGTATTATAATCGAGTTGCACAAAATTAGACTAACATTCAGCACATCTCTTTTAGATGACTATGTTTTTATATTGAATGAATGTAGGACCCTTTTCATTATGAGTAATCATCATTGGTTACAGATTTATGCATTTACACATAATCATTATTGCACAGAATCAGCCAGATGATCAGGTCAATAAAGTTTGTACACAACTGTGAAAGAAAAAAAATCTCAATGTGTAATTTGAAAGTTGAACTCTTTGTAATAAATCATGACGTTCTTCTGTTCCCTGATCCCTGAAGTCTACTGCCATGCCAAAAGTGCAGAGGCATACAACAGTTCTTAAGGTTCGCATCCAAATCTTTAGAGACACTGTGACCCATGTGTTGAAGGCTGATTAAAATGAATCTCTTTGAGAGATTCAGAAGATTACGAAAGCTCAGGGAGGGATCATTTCCCATGAGAGATGCAGGATCCAGCAAACAAACAAACATTTACACCACTAGGAAAAACAATGAGTCATTGTGTATACAGGCAGTCATTGATGACCATGAACTCTAGCGGACTGAACTATATACTATATATAAGATTTTGACAGACAGATTCATCAAGATGTTGTCAAGATAACCCTGGTTTTAATTATTTGAAAGCAGAGAATTTATTTTCTTGGTAACATTTTGCATTAAGGTTCCCTTTGTAAAGAGTTTATAAAGGTGTTTGTAATAAATCATTTACAAATGCATTATAAATCATTAATAAGCAGTTATAACTGTATGAATAAAAAGGGCGACTTTAATGCAATACCTGCCAAATAGTGAGCCGTTTTTAACTCACATGCACTCTAAAAAATGTTTGGTTAAAAACAACCCAAGTTGGGTTGAAAATGGACAAACCCAGCAATTGGGTTGTTTTAACCCAGTGGTTGGGTTAAATGTTTGCCCAACCTGCTGGGTAGTTTTATTTAACCCAACTACTGATTAAAAATGACTATATGGCTAGCTTAAAATAAATCCAAAATAGGTGAGAAATTAAAAATCAGACACATAATTACTAGAGGCAACAATAATAATCAAAAAGTGTACATTTATTAATAAGCAATTTAATAAATGTGTATTGTTTATTATTCATTATCTTATTAATAAATGCTCATTTATTAAACATATTAATAAATGTTAATTTCCAGCATATTTTGGGTTCATTTTAAGCAAGCAATACAGTAATTTTTATACAACAGTTGAGTTAAATAAAACTACCCAGCACGTTGGGCAAACATTTAACCCAACCACTGGGTTAAAACAACCCAATTGTCTACAAAAAGTGTGTTATAAATGCTTAATAAATGTATTTATCCACATTTATTTAACTTAAAACCAGATTCCTGATTTATTTCATGATGCAGCAAAAATTGACTATCATGATTAGACTGAAGGGTGTTGTATTTGTGCTTTTCTTATTAATATCTCATGACTGCCACTTACTATGTTGCTTACCAGAAGTTTCTGTCTTACCCATGATACTCTCCAAAAAGCTTGTATATCAAGATGAAATTGAACCTTTTTTTTCTTTAATCAATATATTTATTCACTTTCACAGGTTATTAATGTTTATAACTCATTAGTTCACAAGCGTCCACCCTACATTATGGTTCACAGGTAACTATTACTGGTATTAAATTATTCATTATTAATATCTCATCTAGTTATGGTTATTATCTTATGTTTTATTTTCAAAATAAAGCTTGAATTTTCAGAAACAAGAAATCAGTTTTTATATACTGATGTGGATCGGCATCATGACCTTTTTGGAGAGTATCATGGGTAAGACAGAAACTTCTGGTAAGCAACATAGTAAGAAAAGTGGCAGTCATGAGATAATTTTTCAATTTTTGCTGCATGAAATAAACCAGGAATCTGGTTTTGAGTTAAATAAGTGTGAATAAATACATTTATTAAGCATTTATAACATGTGAGTTAAAAACGGCTCACTATTTGGCAGGTATTGCATTAAAGTCGCCCTTTTTATTCATGCAGTTATAACTGCTTATTAATGATTTATAATGCATTTGTAAATGACTCATTAACAAACACCTTTATAAACTCTTTACAAAGGGAACCTTAATGTAAAGTGTTACCATTTTCTTTATAATAATGGCTACTTTCTATATAGTCAGAAAAATACTGAAATACAAGTTTTTCTTTCCTCGTGAAACACCTGAGATGTTTGCCCTCAGGATACTTTTAGACTATTTATTTTTAGATATGCTTGAGGCTAGCATACCCTCAGAGTCTAAAATAATCCCTGCTGATCATCTCCTCCTGTTTCAATTATAAAACTATAGGTAAATAGACCCTAGATTTTGTTCCCCTCAACTGATTCATGGAGTAAAGGAATAACTTACAATATATTACTACGCTTTACAAGAGATAAAAACATTTGCTTTATCTTTCTTCAAATGTCACATTGCTTTTGAAAAGAAACCATAGCCATCTCACGGGATGGAAAAATGTTAGTCAGCTATTGTAAGCTAGTATTTTTAGATGTTTGTGTGCTTGCAGTAATTCATTATGCTGTTTTCTGATAAATGCATTTTGTCCCCATAACGTAGGGTTTACCTGAACCACACACACACACACACACACACACACACACACACACATGTTTGTTTTTGTGAATTGTGGGGACTTTCCATAGACTTCAATGCATTTTACACTGAACAAACTGTACATTCTATCCCCCTACCCTGCCCCTACCCCTAAACCTAACCCTCACAGGAAACTGTGCAAACTTTTACTTTTTCACAAAAACTCATTCTATATGATTTATAAACCCATTTACATTGTGGGGACCGCTGGCTGGTCCCCACGATGTAGGTGAACTCAGGTTTTATTACATCATGGGGACATTTGGTCCCCACAATGTAATATAAACAAAAGCACACACACATGCACACACACACATTGACGTCAGAGGCTGTGTGCATCAATGTACTCCATTGTGCAAAGATATAAAGGCAAAAATATCGTTTCACTGACACATTTTGGTATAGAGATGTCAACAGAGAATCATTAAAGATGAAGTAATATATCCAGTGCTTAAAGTGGAAAAAATAATGTGCAGGTTCTCCCCCTCAGGGAGTCCTGTCAAGTCACTCCCTGAATATTGATTTCATTTCAACTCATTTTAACTAACCAGATCATATTCATTAATATAAATTAAAAAATATAGAACAAAATAACGACATGATGTTTCTCTGTCTCTGTCATTCACACTAATAAGCAGTTTAAATGAGCGCTGACTGAGTGCTGTCTGTCACTGCACTGTAAAAAAATATTTTCATGATCACAACTTTTCACAAATCTTTTGTCAAATCAGCTTAGGTTCACAAACATTGTTCAGATAACATAATAAACTAATCTCTTATTTTGTATCAACTCAAATTTTTAGTTTAAATGAACTTTAAGTTATCTTTATCTTTTATAATTCTTACCAGTATTGCATAAGTGCGTGGGGTTTTAACAGTTTGCTCTGCAGTTGTGGTGACACTTGGAGATATTTAATGTCATAACTCAACGAGGTTTTCATGCAAAAATGAGCCTAAAGCTACCACCAGAGCTTAAATAGACCTATAGGTTGAGTCAACATAAAGTGAAACATATTGAATACCTGAGGCAGTAGACTTGGCCAGATGTTGGCAGCAGAATTTACCACTGGGCAGAAAGGAAGATGCAAATGTCTTGAAGTGGTAATAGCAAGAGGTTATGTAAGGAAATAGTTCTGCTTCTTTGATCCTTGTTCTTTGGCCTATCAAATTAACTAAAGGAAAAACTAGGTCACACCTGGTGGTCTTATCCAAAACCAGCTGGACTGCAAACACAGTCATCCTAATTTTATGATGCTGCATGCATTTTTTTTTTTTTTTTATATTTCAGGAGAGTTGGGTAGAGTGTGCAAAAACTGTTCTCAAGTAGAAGTACTTACAGTAATATTTACTCTAGTAAAAAGTAAAAGTAATAATCTTAATAGTTACTTGAGGAAGAGTAAAAAGTATCCAATGAAAAAACTACTCAAGTAGCTAGTTACTCTATCTATCTATCTATCTATATACTGTATGATATATGAATTTGTGGGTACGGATTGAAAAAACGGTATGGTTTACAAATCTGAGCACACGAGGGGATGATTTAAGAATCTGTGAGTAGTTTATAAACTGAGGGGACGGATTGCAAAATTGTCAACAGATTTTTTTTTTTCTCCTACAGGTGACTTCCCGGGCTCCATAGTATGCCAACTTGTTTGATGAATTCTTTGAAAGGAATCGACTAAAAAGAGTGATTCATTTGTGAATGGGGCATCGCAAAAAGAGACAGCATGCTTGGAATAAAGTATGCATTTCTTAACATGTTGCACTCTAAAAAATGCTGGGTTAAAAACAACCCAAGTTGGGTTAAATATGGACAAACCCAGTGATTGGGTTGTTAACCCAGTGGTTGGGTTAAATGTTTGACCCAACCTGCTGGGTAGTTTTATTTAACTCAACTATTGTTTAAAAATGACTATATGTCTGGCTTAAAATGAACCCAAAATATGTTGACACATATCAGACACATAATTACTAGAGGCATCAATAATATCAAAAGGTGAACATTCATTAAAAAGCAATTTAATACATGTTTATTATTTAATTATTATTAATTAAACATATTAATAAATGTTAATTTCCAACCTATTTTGGGTTCATTTTAAGTGATCAATAAAGTAATTTTTAAACATTAGTTGAGTTAAATAAATCTACCAGCAGGTTGGGTTTAAGATTCAACCCAACAGCTGGGTCAAAACAGCTGGGATTGTCCATTTTTAACCCAACATGGGTTGTCTGTAACCCAGCATTTTTAAGAGTGTGCATTAAAATTTAAAATAAAGTAACAAGAGCAAATTCGCCCAGTGTAACGAAGTAAAAGTACTTTATCTTATTAAAAATGTACTTGAGTTAAATTACCCACATTTAAATCTACTCTAAAAAAATTTTAAAAAACATTTTTTTTAAAATCTGTACTGAAGTAAATAAAAAGAAGTAAATGTACTTCGTTACTACCCACCTCTGTATTTCAGAGAGACTTTTCTGGCAGTTTCTTATGATACACTATAAAAGTCAGTTTCCTAGTGTATTGAGGATCCCAAACAAGCCTTTGCTGTCCTACTTTTACAACACAGGCCGCTTAGCGTGCGCTTCAGGTTAAAAGTATTAAGAGACAGTATCAGTCGCTGACAAGGATAACAAATCATCAATCATGGTAATGTTTAATTAGCCGTCAAGAGGGTTCAGCTCCTTAGGGCAACACAGCTGAGGACACCAGTATTCACTTAGCAAATAATTAATCTGTTTTTTTGTATAAACAACTTTAAAAAGGATTTGTCTGTTTCCTATTAAGTTGTTTTTCAGTATAACAAATGTTTAGTGCATTTTGTAGTTGTAATGAGGGTTTTCCTTTATCAGCCTCTTTAAAATCATCTTGTCATGGATTAATCATGCATAAATATTTCTTTGGTTCTTGCCATATTGTTATAAAGTCATAGAGAGATAGAAACTAGGATTTACCTTACTACTTTACAAGTCTAAAGTATAAACAGCAAGAGATCAAGATTATGTAAGGACAGAATCAGAGCTGTGTTTTACAAAACTACATGTTACTGGTAATGTTAAAATTTAAAAAAAGAAATCTAAAAAACTCTAATATCAGCATCATTCTGAGATCACTCAACTAAAAATGTATGTTCTTGTTCATATTGCACATGCCTTGTACTTTGTGGGGTTTTTTTTTCCCAGTTTGTTTGGAGAGTCTACTGTGTGAGATTGTAGACCTTGGGCATGCAAAGACCTTTACTTATTAAATAGCATTCCGTAATGGAAATGACATTAAAATTTTTGTAATACAACGGCCAAATTCTTTTTGTCTTTCCATGGCTAATCACAGCTTGCACTTTTTTTGTGTTGCAAAATTGCCGCGCTCACTTCTACATCCTCCTTGTATTACTCTTTATACATTACGGTCTAATTTGATATCAAAGATTAATTCTCATAAATAACAGCAACGCTAAATGAGACATTTATTATAATTTTCATGGGATTTTATATGTTTAATTTTATTAAAAGTTGTTATAATATGTACAGTTACTGTCATCTGATGATCTACAGTTTTCTTAATAAAGGTTCAGTGTGTAATACTTAGGAGGATCTATTGACTATTAACTATGTTTTCAGTGGTGTATAAAGACCTTACATAATGAACCGTTATGTTTTTATTACCTTAGAATGAGCATTTCTATCTACATACACCACAGGTTCCCTTACATCGAATTCACCATTTTGCGGCTCTCATGATTCTACACTCTAAAAAATGCTGGGTTAAAAACAACCCAATCGCTGGGTTTGTCCATTTTCAACCCAACTTGGGTTGTTTTTAACCCAGCATTTTTTAGAGTGTACAGTAGCCCTAAACGGACAAACTGCTCTACATTTGCTTGACTGGCTACTCTCAGACAACGACTTCTTTGTCCTGTTTCGGCCACCGTAGCTTCTCTATGTGCTTCGAAAGGGATGTGAAGTGAACAACCTCACCACTAGATGCTGCTAAAATTTACACACTGCTCCTTTAAATGTTAAAATGATTTGTATTTATCATATTTGTAAAGGTATTTGTATTGGCAATATTCGTGATAGTACTTGCCATTAAATAAATATCCTTTCTTTATGTTGATTCTACAATAATTTGGGAATACACACATAAATATGTTTGGCTGGGTGAGTTAGTGTGAGCAAATAATTTAAAAGGACAGAATCAGCTGAGTTATCCAAACCTTGCGTGGTAAAGATGTTTGGGTAGCCATGTTTGTGGTTTATCATCTCATGGTGTTTGTTGCTCAGAAACACTATCCAGTCTGTTGTGTACTGTAGTATCTGCTGTATCTATTTAGTCCTGGTTCTGTTTTTACATTTCAAGCTCTAATTGGAAGAACGAATCAATAATCAAGGCAGAAACATAAACTCTCTCTTTCTGTCGCTATTACAGTCAAGAGCATTTTATTACTTATAAACTTGTTATTCACACATTCATCTTTAGCTCCCTGGCCAGGGGACCTTTTCCATCATGTGAGCACTATCATTAGTGCAGTATGATAATTTGACTGATGTTTTGTGGCATGGCTGTCCATCACATCATCTAGATGTGAACAAAGCAGAGATCCTTCCCGGCAGCTCCAGAGAACCCTGCTGAGTTCCAGACCCACTGCATAGCAGGTCCCTGGTCTGCCATAACATGTAAGACCAAATCTGGTGTCTCAGACTGTATAGGCTACTCACATCATGTTCCCTATTTTCAGTTTTGGAACACTGGATATTAAACGTTAGGTCCATTGATTGATCATTTCATCTGTCATGAAAGTTGAAATATGAGATTGGGTATGGCTGTCATGACTGTCCATACACACATATTTAATTGTCCTGCATTGTCCATTACTATCCAGTGACTGGTCAAGAAGATCAGTAAGGGCAGTAATCACTCAGAGAGACCAGGAGAAATGAAACCAGATACGATACAAGGGCAGATGACTGTACTCCTCTGGAAAAAATGTAGGAAATCTGACCCTATTCAATCCATTATTTAATCATTAATCATTTAATTTTTATTTATTTAATACTTTAAAAATATCTATATAATGGTGTATGTAACTATAAATATATTTATAATATAAAGGATTTGTTAAGATTTTCATGTCTCTGAAGCTGTTCTAAATAGCTGAACCCTTAAATGCATACTTCGGGTCTTTAGTGACCCGGGACGTCATTCACTACCCTACTCCACATTCATTTTTTGTAAAGTTAGACATGAACCATCTTAGTATTCCTCAGTCAATTCATTATAAACAATATATATATATATATATATATATATATATATATATATATATATATATATATATATATATATATATATATATATATATATATATATATTAAAGTATGCCTGTTGTATAGGGTCGAAAATTGTATAGGGTTGCTAACGACCTGAGGTGTGTAACAGTGTAAGTATATTTTTTCTGTACAACAAATTGAATCTTTGACGACTGAATAAGTGCAATTCACATTAATTCCACAAGGTGGCAATGTATGATACACAATGATGAAGTTAGGGTATGTTTCACTCATAGTTACTGCAGGCAGAAAACAAAAGAATAAGAAGTATATCATCAGCAAAACTTGAAATGGCTCTGCAATTTATAGTAGGGCAAGTAATGAATGCAATCAAATATTAGTGTCACTATCACTTGATGGTGGATCTGGTGAAGAAGCTGTAAGCGATCAAAGTATTAATTTTGAAGATTGTTGAAAATTACAGTTTTGAGAATATGTTTGAGATCGCAAATATGATCCAGATGCTGAATGTACTGGGAAATGAGCTCTGACGAGGACAGTGATGATATAAAACATCTGCTCAAACTGAACCCTTCCAAGCTCCAAAAGGTAACAAAATATGATTTATTTTATTCTTCTGTAATTGTTACTCTAATATCAGGAGAGTTTTATGTTATTGCAACAGGTAGAGATCCATCTGTGTTAGATATAAATCCGGGTTGCTATATGTAATAAGGATTAAAGACAATTCAGGGTTAAACAGCATTGGCTATGCTGCACTAAACAACATACAAATATCAGACTGGCCTGCATAATGTACATGCATTTCAGTCATGACAACTCTCTGAATAGTTTTAGCATGTTAATGGATTTGACAGTGTAAATGTTTTTGGTCTCAGTAATGACTATAGATAGAAAGAAAGTGTGTACCAACAAGCTTACCTTTTAACAAAATGTTGAAAGAAAATACAAGAGCATGAGAGGAGAGTTTAAATTTAGCCTTTATTCGTCTTTTTATATAATCGTATTTAGTTCTAATGTGTAACAGGTGCCTTAGGAAAAAACACCACTTATGTCTGACACATTTTTTTTTTCTTCTAATAGAAAACATGCTTTTCTGAGCCCAGATTTTCCAGGCAATTTGAAGATTTTATCCCTATATATAAGAAGACTTTAGATGCAAATGCCTCAAAGTGCCATGTGAAATTGCCCTTTTCATTGACATTAAAGTGAAATAACTGAACATAAACATAAAAGCCTGATAAAAAAAGAAGAAAATTTCAGATAGCACTAGAGGCTTTTGCATCTGAAGTCTTTATATATAGATTTCTTCCTTTTGATATAAGTAATAAAGCCATAACTATAAGTGCAAAGTTTTTGGGTAAAGTGGCAACTATGACATTTTTCATCTTTTTCATGCTTCTTTTTCATGCTTGAGTTCAGGATCTGCTACAGAAAAAGAGTGAGGGCAGAAATATGTTGGCTAATTCAGTTGCTTGGGGGATGCAGCTGGGTGCCGCTCCAGAATGCTACACTCAGTTGGGCTGAAGACACACATGGTCCCTCCTGGTGCTTCAAACCAGCAGATGAGCCAAAAGTTCTCTAAGCTCCCGTGCACTCTGCCCTCTGCAACTTCTGGGAACATGATTTCCCAAATGAAATATTTTGAACACTGTCCTTTGTGATGTACAAGTGGGGAAAATGATTTGGTTGTCCACAGATATTGCACTTGAAGTGTTATCCTGTTCAGGCAGTTTTCCAGATCCAGAGGAAGCAATAACTTTCCCTGACTGTTTATATCATTTATACACTATGTAAACTATGTAAAAAAGTCACTTTAAAATTGTTATTAGTAATAGAAGAGGTCAGGCGAAGTCTCTTCACAAGGAATCAGTGAACATCAATGGATACTGAAAATGCAGTGCAACATCAAAACGAAGGAACAGTAGCCCCTACTGGCACACAATGATGAAAGGATGCGTGATGGCATGGTGGAAGGCAATTGTGTGGCTGCTTGCTGAGTTTGAGAGATGTTATACAACACAGTGATCCATACAGCCAATCCCCCGCTTCCACAGCCACAGCCACTATTGCTCCTGCCCCCACGCTGTCGGAGCTATCCAACTGCAGGGAGTAGGATGAGCTTTAACTGAACTTAGTCATCTTGTGCCTTTTATTTTCCTCAAAACACTGCCAAGCTGCATCCAGCTTGGAGAAGATATGTGTGGTTTCTCACTCATTTTGACAGGGTGACTTTGAAAAGTCTCATCGTGATCATCTGATAGGAATCCACTTTGACAATTATAATGGGGTGGCTGAACATTTCATCACAGAGTTGTGGCTGATGATGAATTTTTAGCACAGCTGTAACAGACATGTGCATCATATGGCCTGAAGTGAATGTAGCTCTCACATATGTGCTATATATCCTCAGACAAATTTTTGTTTGTTAATTACTATTAGTTTTCAGTGACTGTGCATTTGCATAATTTGCTTCTGTGAATACAGTGTAATGTATATGGACTGAACTAATGGCGAGATGGTGGCACCCTGTGGCGTACAGTTACTTCAGTTATTGTCAAAGAGACAATAATTAAACTAATTTAAATTGATATTGTTAAAGGAAGACAAGGCAAAAAAACAAACAAAATGCCACCGAAGAAAACTATCAACGCATTTAAGGACGAGTTGAAAAAGGTTAAAAAATCTTATTATGAACCAACAAATATATGTAAGCAATAAGGTATGAGATGCTGTGCTGTATCATGAATAAGTCACGGCTGAAGGGCGTTGTTAGGCATGACGTGAAGCAGAGTGCCTGCAACCCCTTCAGCCATGATTTATTCATGATACAGCACTAGCCTCGAGTACCTTATTGCTTTTATAAAACGGTTACCACACAATACAATTATTAAAGCCAAAAATATGTATCAGTGCAACTTTCATGAAGTAAACTTTCACTAAAAGCCTTCCTTCCACCGGAAAAAATAGTCCCTGACCATGAACAGCAACAGAAGTTACATTTTTACGCCATTAGATGGCAGCAAAGACTGTCTTTATGAGTGAGTCAGTGTGTAGTGAAGACTTTTACATTGAAAGGACTGAATTGTTGTGAACACAGAACAAGACACAACTGAGAAATGCTTTGACTAGCGCTGTCAGTGACGGGAAAACCCCTTACTGTTAAAAGGACAAGATAATACATCAGGCATTTAAACAGATTTTTATTATGAAAATAGGACTGACCTGAAGGAAAATGCTAAATCTGAATGCAGGTAATAAACTCACTCACTCAATCTCTCTCACAATACTCTTCTACATAATACAGTGTTTTATCATTTGTTTTAAAATTTGTTGATTTAGTTGATTTTTACACTGCACAGATAATGCATAAAGTATAATAATTTACTTCGAAATTGTATTCAGAGGCTGTTCGAAATAAGAGAAAGTCAGTATTAGTCTCAGCCTCAGACGTCACGCACGAACCGTTGGCTGAACGTCTGATGCATATGGAACACTTATCTGGAAACACTTCAGGTGTTTCAAAGTCGTCATCTGATTGGTGGAATTCTACAGGATGTCCGGGAGACGTGTGTGTTGCGTTCTTTAATGGTCTGCCTGGAAACAAACACTGTGATGCCAAACCCCCTGGTGGATGAAGAACGCTGTCGTGTTTACAACTGTGACAACGAACACTTACCAGGATCAACTAAATGCTGGATTTTCAAAAATATGTGAAGTTCATGGCTCCATTGTTGCAGTAAACTTGCACAACATTCTTGAATTAATAATTTATTAGATGCACGCCGGTCTGTTATTGTAGGCACATCGACCCCTAATCTTGACGCGAAACAAAACGAACTGTGATTGGTTGCATTACAAGTCAATCAAATGTCCTCTTGGGCGGTCTTTGGCCAATGAAAGCTGCAATAGAGTCCAAACCTTCTGCCGTCAGTCTGAAGGTCTGGCTACGCAACACAAAGTCAGTATAAACTGTATGGAATGTATATGTTTAAAGAAAAATAAAGGCAAGGACTAAAATAAATAATAATAAAAAATAAAACACTAAAAAATGCTGGGTTAAAAAATGGACAAACCCAGTGACTGGGTTGTTTTGACCCAGCAGGTGGGTTAAATGTTTAACACAAACTGCTGGGTAGTTTTATTTAACTTAACTATTGTTTAAAAATTACTATCTTGCTTGCTTAAACTGAATCCAAAATAGGTTGGAAATGAACATTTAAGTTTAATGAATAATAATTAAACAATAACATTTGTTAAATTGCTTATTAATAAATGTTCATTTTTTGATTATTATTGTTGCCTCTAGTAATTATGAATCTGATTTTAATTTCCAACCTATTTTGGGTTCATTTTAAGCCAACATTTAACCCAACCCCTGGGTCAAAACAACCCAAACACAGAGTTTGTCCATATTTAACCCAGCATTTTTTAGAGTGTAGATGTATATATCTGTCTATAATGTGTATTTCACTTAAAATTAAGGTGATAAGTAATTATATAATTCAATATGAATAATTTGTGTATGTAATATTTAAACTATTGTATTAATGTCTGAAATGTGTAGTTATGTATGTACATTTTGGAAAATGTCTTATGTAACTTTTTGTTTCTCTTGTATGAATCAAATCCAGTGAGAAAAGTGACTTTCATTGCTTTATTATGAAAACTTTTCTTTGAGGACCGAAATACACTTTTGTTGAACTGAACTGAAAATCTGCAAAAATACATCAAAGCTCAACTGAGAAAGCAAACATATCCCATTTTTGATCCAAAGTGTTGCTTAATATTATCCAGTATTGCACAGAAGTCTGTCTTATAAACAGCTTTTAGATGTTTTCAGCTAGTAAAATATGCTTTTACTACACTAAAAGAGGTTTATGCATGTTTCATTGAATTGTAAGCATGTCCTGTACAATGTTGCATGTTGTAATGCTGTCACCTGAGTTAGGTTGTAACACATGGCACAGATGTTGATGAAAATCAGTAAAATTGCTGGTTGAATCACGTGCCATTTAGAAAATAAAATAATTAGGGATGGACGGCACAGGGCGCAGTTTGATAGGAGGTTCACAAATACACTTCTTGATCCTGGGTTCTGGGGAAAAATGTCTCATTTAGATGACTCATTTTTCATTTAGAAGGTCATAGACATGCTATGACTATTTCATAATTTTTTATTTATTTAAAGCGTATTATTCACCAGATCTTTGACACCTGAAGAAAAAAAGTTAATTGAATTAAAAATTCCACTGCTGGAGACATTTTTTTTTTTAGATCTAACAAATTATTTAATTCAGTATCTTGTGGCAAGGTAAGTGGGTGGACATTTGTCCTTGGTGAAATAGGGTGGATCTCTATTTATTGTCTATTTAAGCCATGTCTTTTGAAGCTTCAAGAAAGATTAAATTTCACATTTATTATAGTGTTTTTCCTAATACATATCGTTTCAAAGCAGCTTTAGAGAAAAATGAATGTTTCTACATTACATTTGTGAGTAATCTGTGATCAGAGGTGACTGTGTCAATGTCCATACGTCAAAAATGTACATTTCTAAGATAATATAAATCATGCAGTTAGCTAACATCTTGTATTCATTTAGACAGAATACTAATGATACTAAAAATTATTCTTTAATAAAGGTAATTTTAAGAACATCTAAGTGTCCTCAACTGTTATTTTGAGACACCATATGAACTAAAATGTTATTTTTAACATACTATCTCTGTATTAAAAATGTATTTATTTATACTCATCAGACATATAAAATAGACTTGAATGAGAATGTGAATCATTTAAAATATAAGAATAATATATAATACATTTGTACAAAATGTATTTTTAATGTATTGCCCACATATAATTAATTTCAAATGTATTGTAACTGTTAATATTCCCTTTATATGATGTAGTTAAGTATATGTTAATGGTGTTTTACTTGTAATTAATACATTTCTACAGTACTTTTCATGAAAATTCATTAAAATAGAACTTAGTGATAGTATAAAAAGCATTCATAGCACACTTTTTAGTAATGCATTTATAAAACACTGTATATTTGGTTTACTTCATCTGATTATACACTTAAAATCAATTTAAGTGTTAGTGCTAATTAGTGCATTTATATTAAGTGTACTTAAGTACCATAGGTGGGAAAATGTACTTATAACTAGTACATTAGTGATATATTTTTTAATAAAATCCATTTAATTTAAATTTAGGATTACTAAATAAAAGTCAACTAGCATTGAACTAATTTAAGAAATACACTAATAAATCTCCTCTGTATATTTTTGCAGTACTATATTTCAATGCACTAAAAATCAATTGAATTATTAGTGGTATTTAGTATACTTTTTCAAGTGCACTGAAGTAATATACTTTTAATTACTGTATTTATAGCGTATAACTTTTACGATTTTATTTAGCACAAAAAATAGGAATGTACTACAAATGTACTTGCTTGTATTTAAGTATTTTTTTAGTGCACTCAAGTACACATTATTTTTTCCTGGGCTCATTGGTGTCATGTCTTCACAGGTGTTGGTCATGTGAAATCTTCTTAAGAGGCTGGATCCTAACCAGAGCTGGCGTACTCTCTGGTTACCTCAGGATGGGCATAAAAGCACATGGAAAATAATTAATGTAGCTGTTGTTCTCAACATTTCAAGCTAAAGATAATCATGTGCATTTCATCTGATATAACATAAGCACAAGGTTATGAGATGCATTATGTGAATTCTTATCTAAAATTCTTGACTAATTTAATCTGGGAGACTGTGTCTGAGCCCTGGACATCATCAGGAAGGCTATTCCAGAGTTTAGAAGCCAAATGTAAAAATGTCATCTCTGTCCTTTAATGGACTTAGATATTCTAGGATCTACCAAAACTCCAGAGTTTTGTGACTTTAAAGAGTGTGATAGAATGTAGGGTGATAGAAGATTGGTTAAATACACTGGAGCTGAACCATTTAGGGCAGATACAATCGATACAAAACTGAAAAAAAAACTGATGAAATTGCAATTTGCAAGTAGTTATAGTACAGAAGTCTGTCTTATAAACAGCTTTTAGATGTTTTCAGCTAGTAAAATATGCTTTTATAACACTAAAAGAGGAAGTGGTTCATGCAGTTTCATTGAATTGTAAGCATGTCCTGTACAATGTTGCATGTTGTAATGCTGTCACCTGAGTTAGGTTGTAACACATGGCACAGATGTTGATGAAAATCAGTAAAATTGCTGGTTGAATCACGTGCCATTTAGAAAATAAAATAATTAGGGATGGACGGCACAGGGCGCAGTTTGATAGGAGGTTCACAAATATGCTTCTTGATCCTGGGTTCTAGGGAAAAATGTCTCATAATTTAATTTATTATTATTATTATTATTCATTTAGAAGGTCAAAGACATGCTGTGACTATTTCATAAAAAGAAATAAATATTTAAAACATATTATTCACCAGATCTTTGACACCTGAAGAAAAAAAGTTAATTGAATTAAAAATTCCACTGCTGAAGACATTTTTTTTTTTTTTAGATCTAACAAATGATTTAATTCAGTATCTTGTGGCAAGGTAAGAAATCTCTAAGTGGGTGGACATTTGTCCTTGGTGAAATAGGGTGGATCTCTATTTATTGTCTCCTTTCATTTCACATTTATTATAGTGCTTTTCCTAGTACATATCATTTCAAAGCAGCTTTACAGAAAAATGCATGTTTCTACATTACATTTGTGAGTAATTAAAGTAGTTAAAGCAGTTAAACTACAATCCAGCTGCTATTTTAAAAATGTGGTTAGATAAATTGCAAGGTAGATACAACAAGTAGTTTACTTCAGTGAAGCTATTAAAGTCAGCATGAAACGCAAATTGCAGCTGTCTTAGTCTTTCCGTATAAACTTTGATACATAAAGTTTGATATACATCTATGTGCAGTCTTGTACAGTTTGGAAGATATAGTTACACATTTACAAATGTTGTAGAGCGAACTGAGTGGATTGATAGAACTCAGAATAAAATTATAGAGATTATCACAAATTCTAAATGTTTTAACATAGTATTTGTGTGTTTTGACTCATTCCTTTTCAGATTACTGCAACAAAACCTTACAACAGTGTAGAGACAGGAGCTTCTGATGATGCTTGCTTTGCTGCACGGAATATGTCTGTGAATCACAAAATAGCCCAAAGGGATCGTTATTGCTCATAGAACAGGTTTGAAAGACTATTCACTTAGAGTATGTTCTATCCCCAGGAGAAGGAGTCTCTTGAAGAAATAACTACAGCCTTTGAAAAATTATTTGGTTGTTGCACTTATAGCCACAAGTCCTGATATACTTCAGGGAGAGTTTTTTTTATTTTATTTTTTTATTTATTTATTTTTTTTTAATGAGTTATATTGTGAAATCTATGGAAGCCCGTTTCTGCCACAAAAAAAAAAAAAAAAGCCACAAAAAAAAAAACGCCACAAAAAAAAAACAGATTAATTGCGACTTTTTCTCAGAATTGCGAGTTATAAAGACATAATTCTGAGATATAAACTCGCAATTGCATGATAAAAAGTCAGAATTCTGAGATATAAAGTCGTAATTGCGTGATAAAAAGTGAAAATTCTGAGATATAAACTCGCAATTGCGTGATAAAAAGTGAAAATTCTGAGATATAAACTCGCAATTGCGTGATAAAAAGTGAAAATTCTGAGATATAAACTCGCAATTGCGTGATAAAAATTCAGAATTCTGAGATATAAAGTCGCAATTAATCTTTTTTTTTTTTTAGTGGCTTTTTTTTTTAAATTTTTTTTTAAGTAGCGGAAACTGGCTTCCATAGAAATCAAAGAATCATCATCAAGAAAATGGAAACATCAAGACAAAGTAGATGTTAATTTCAACTTTAACAACTTTTTTTTTTTTTTAAAGCTATTTCAAAGGAAACTGTCTGTCATTATATATTTTATTATGTGATTTTCTTTTGTCCATAAATGAAAGAACTTGTACATTACTGACACTTTGTAAAGCAGTGATGTGTCACTTTTATCAAAAAATAAATAAATAAATAAAATAAATAAATAAAAATTATAGTGTGTCATTTTATACTGACAGAAGTAGCCTTTAGTCAGCATCTGTATAGTTTTAATAAATCAATTTATGTAATTATAAAATGAAACATTGCTGTACTGTAATGAAAAAGGAACAAAACCATTTTGAATGCATTTGTTTTTTGTTTAATCAAAGTGAAAAGAAAAAAAAATGTATGTCTTTTCAAGTCAGAACAATTTCTGGACCTGCATTTTTGGTTAAAATAATGTAGAAACAACAAACACTTGCAATATGTTTCAAAATGTGAGAATATAATAAACGTGTGATAGCAATGAAATTCTTTTCTCAGTTGCATGGAGCAGTTTTACACAAGAGCCGACAGTTTCAGTTCTAACATACATTACTTTCTCTAATGTCAACAGATGACATCAACCACCCACTCAAACAATTCAAGTGCACATTAATAATGTGTCCTGTAGACATGAATGATTTCATGTAATTATACATTAGAATATAGTAATCTTTGCATGCTTATATTTCTACAAGCTATAATTATCCACTGCGATAAATGTCAGTCGTCAGTGAGAGGCTGCCACTTTATTTTCATTTCATTGTTTGTTTATTTTATAATTAAAGAGTAACGTTGAACGTTTGTGCAGATCTGATTCCTTCCCTGTTTAAACCTTGCTACAGCGAACAGCTATCCCTTACAGCTTGCATCTGAATGTGTGCTTAACTATATTTTAGACATACAGCCTACTTCACCTTCATACTGACACTTTTAATTCTTTTAAACCTCAAATAATCTTCCACTAATCTGCACTCCTCAATGAAGTCTGTCTTGTTGAGTGTATCTAGGTTTTCTTTAAATGAGAGTTAGTGGTTAGCAGGCTCTGAAAAAAATGTATGGTGAAATTGTGTTGTCTTTCTGGACTGGGAAATGGGAAAATGAGTAGCAGTTTTTGTTAGATAGAGTTGGAGATATTGATGAAAGGTCTATATTTTAACTTTCTCATTCTCTGATGTTCTTTTGATCCGATAATTGGTTTCTCTGACCAAAGAGTGAGAAAATAAACCCCATCACAATCGATTCTTCATCAATATAGGGTGTATTCAGTATCCCAATCTTCCTAAAGTCACCCTATTCTCAATTCTTCAATCAAAATAATAAGCCATTGTAGTGTTTCTTTAAAATGTCTATTACTACTCTATTCAAAAAAGGCAAAGAAATTAGAGGAAAACAAAGACATTCACAAATCAATGCCAACAATTGCAGATGTTCATATGGTGTATAATTTAACATCTCTAAAAAAAAAGCATGCGTCAATTCAATGGACCCATCCATTGTAAATTTACAATGCATCCCACAAATAAGCATAATTTTGTGCCTGCAATTTAATTCTGTAATGTAAAGCACAAATATGTTTCACACAAATGTACAAATGTGTTTTTGGCAGCTTGTTTATTTGAATTCTAAAGTACTTCTTTGTATTTGTAAAGAAAGGTCTTCTTTTCACAGACATACCATTATACATATAAACAACATATATTATGAGCACTGACAGCTGAAGTGAATTACACTGATTATCTCTTCATCACGGCACCTGTTAGTGAGTGGATATATCAGGCAGCATGTGAACATTTTGTCCTCAAAGTTGATGTGTTAGAAGCAGGAAAAATGGGCAAGCGTAAGGATTTGAGCGAGTTTGGCAAGGACCAAATTGTGATGGCTTGACGACTGGGTCAGAGCATCTCCAAAACTGCAGCTCTTGTGGGGTGTTCCCGGTCTGCAGTGGTCAGTATCTATCAAAAGTGCTCCAAGGCTTAAAATTGCTCAAGAAGTTAATGCTGGTTCTGATAGAAAGGTGTCAGAATACACAGTGCATCATAGTTTGTTGTGTATGGGGCTGCATAGACCAGTCAGGGTGCCCATGCTGACCCCTGTCCACCGCCGAAAGAGCCAACAGTGACACGAGAGCATCAGAACTGGTCCACAGAGCAATGGAAGAAGGTGGCCTGGTCTGATGAATCACATTTTCTTTCACATCACGTGGATGGCCGGATGTGTGAACCCCATTGAACCCCATTGAATGAACTGGAATGCCAAACAACAGAAGCATTCATCTGTTAATTCTATGTCAGAAATTCATTGTACAGTTGCTATCTTGTATCTATGCTGTGACAGAATATATAAAAGAAATAACAATATACTTTGCACAATCTGTCTTTGTTTTTTTTAAAAGAGGCAAAGTTCTTTTAATGAGGATGTGAAGTGCTTGATTCACACTGACATCATCAGTGCATGAGAGATGTGGCAGTCGCAGTTTACTGCATGTTCACCTATGACAAGCTCCCTGAGGGAAATGCCAGTGTGTTTCTATCAACTGTCTCCTTTCCATGAGTCTCTCCCATCTAAAGGCCAGAAATGACGGCATGCTGTCATGTCTAGTATCAGTGGGGGATCTAGAACATGGTTTATGCATTACTGAGAGGAGCTGTTATTCTTCACACTAGAATTCGGGGAACTGTGATGAGTATTTCCTAGCTTACTGCACTCAAAAGATAAAAATGTTCAATACACTTGATTAAACTGAGAAAGAATTTTTCATGAATTCTCATTAAACATAGTTGGAACTAATATTTATTTCTAGTCTCATGCTAATTAGTTAGTTAATTAGTCTTTTCTGACAGACAAAAAAAAGAAAAGAAAAGAAAAAGCAAAGACATACAGTATATTCATTCTCCCAAATATGGTCTGATGAAACCAAGATTGAACTTTTGGCCAAAATTGTAAAATGTATGTTTGGCACAAATAAATAAGTGAATTTAAAGGGATAGTTCACCCCAAAATGAAAATTCTGTCATTAATTACTCACCCTCATGTTGTTCCACACCTGTAAGACTTTCGTTCATCTTCACGATATATATTTTTGATGAAATCAAAATGCTGTCAATGCTACGGAAGAGGATTAGGGCCAAGTAATAATAAAAAAATAAAACCATCTCGAGATTAAAGTTGTTACATTTCGAGAAAAAACTCAAGATAAAATGTTGAGAATAAAGTCATTAAATTATGAGAAAAAAGTCATTAAATTACGAGAACAAATTCGTTAAATTACAAATTTGTTCTCATAATTTAACAACTTTTTTTCTCGTAATTTAACGACATTTTTCTCATAATTTAACAAATTTGTTCTCGTAATTTAACAAGGTTTTTTTCTCTTAATTTAACGAATTTATTCTCAACATTTTATCTTGACTTTTTTCTTGAAATTTAACAAGTTTTTTCTCGAAATTTAACGACTTTAATCTCGAGATGGTTTTATTTTTTTATTATTGCTTGGCCCTAATCCTCTTCCGTACAATGCAGTGAGGCCTGCATTGACAGCAAGATAATTAACACTTAAAGTGCCCAGAAAGCTACTAAAGACATATTTAAAACAGTTCATGTGACTACAGTGGTTCAACCTTAATGTTATGAAGCGACGAGAATACTTTTGTTCACCAAAAAAAACATAATATTGACTTTATTCAACAATATCTAGTGATGGGCGATTTCAAAACACTGCTTCATGAAGCTTTACGAATCTTTTGTTTCGAATCAGTGATTCGGAGCGTGTATCAAACTGCCAAAGTCACGTGATTTCAGTAAACGAGGCTCCGTTACGTCATGTGTTTCAAAATGTTTTGAAATGTAAATAGTTCATAACTGGGGGGCGTGACTTTGGCAGTTTGATACGCGCTCCGAACAACTGGTTCGAACAAAAGATTCGTAAAGCTTCAAAGCTTCATGAAGCAGTGTTTTGAAATCCACTGAACCACTGTAGTCACATGAACTGTTTTAATATGTCTTTAGTAGCTTTCTGAGCATTTAAAAGAGTTAATTATCTTGCTGTCAATAGGCCTTACTGAGCCATCGGATTTCATCAAAAGTACCTTAATTTGTGTTCCGAAGATGAATGAAGGTCTTACGGGTGTAGAACATCATGAGGGTGAGTAATTAATGACAGCATTTTCATTTTTGGGTGAACTAACCCTTTAAGACAATGTTTTGTTTGTTTGTTTGTTTTTAAATGACAAAATGATGAAAGACACAAACAGGGTGAATTCATTAAAGCATATTGTATATTTGAATGCATTTCACTGTCACTGTTTCCCTGGCTCCAGAGACACCTCTCAGCCTGCATGGGTGTCAGACATTCCTCTGATCTCAGGATGTGAGAAGAGGACCACGGGATCTCTCACTTTGCTCTGTTAGGAAAGGCGTAGGACATACAGCGTAAGCTTTTTGAAGAATGCGGAAAGCGGAAGCACGTGCAAGACGATATTTTGTGTTTATAAAGCATATACAGTTGTATTTTTTTCAAAGATGACCGATAGTTTCGCTAGATAAGACCCTTATTCCTCGTCTGGTATCGTTTAAAGCCCTTTGAAGCTGCACTGAAACTGTCATTTTGACCTTCAACCGTTCGGAGTCCAGTGAAGTCCACTATAAGGAGAATAATCCTGGAACGTTTTCATCAAAAACCTTCATTTCTTTTCGACCGAAGAAAGAAAGACATGAAGATCTTGGATGACATGGAGGTGAGTAAATTATCAGGGAAAATTTTATTTAAAAGTGGACTAATCCTTTAAGCAATACAATCAAGCTTCTCAGTTTGATTAATGTCTACAGGAGGGTTTGAGCAGATCAGGCATGCAGTGGGTGTGAGTCGACAGTAATTGATTTCAGCACAATGCAGAGAACACTAAAGAGCCGTGTCGGCTAGAACTGCCTTTGAGCTGTTATCAGTTCTCTGCAATCATTGTTTCTCTGTCGAAGGTTAGCAAAGCCATGCTAAAGACCACAATTCTGTCACTATAATAACTACATAAAGTCATTGAGCACATTATCGCTTTTAAGATCATGAAACAGGAGATATCTCAAGAGCCACGCACACAGACAAGGTTTCTTCCAGCTCATCAGACTAATGGGTGCTGCTAGAGGAATAAAAAGGGTGACTATCTCCATGACATCATGGTATGGTGCAGTTTTCACATGCAAAACACTTAGATGTAATTTGTAACACCACAAAGGGAAATCGATGAAGCTGTGCTCAGAGTCAACATTTTCTGGAGGGACAGAGTGATGGCACAAAGATAAAGAGAAGGAGAAGGCCTGTGCTTAACCCCATTATTGTTGTTCTAAATGCCACTTTTAACCCCAGGTAGAGGATGTTTCACACTTGTAATTTAGTGGGCTATTCAAGCCTGCTCCAGACCCGGTTTAGCACCGCTTTTGCAGTCACAGAAACACTGCATGCCATATAAACATTAGTTTCATCGTTTGAGAGGACTATAAAAGTCTGGACTATAAAGGTAAGAATGAAATGGTGTCTCTGTGCTAACCCTGTTTCTAAATTACACGTGTGAAACGTTCCTTTAACTGGGGTTAAAAAGTGGGGTTTAGAACAATAACACACAGTGTGAAAAGCCCTTGTGAAACTTTCCCTTTACCTGGGGTCAAAAGTAGGGTTTAGAAAGGCACTAACCACAGCGTTGAAAGCACAGTGGATGAATGCATTTATTTTTGGCTTCAAGACACGCTCCAGTTTACTACCATTATAAAGCTTAGGAGAGCTAGGATATTTTAAAAATCTCTGATTATGTTCGTCTGAAAGAAGTCATATACACCTAGAATGGCTTGAGTGTGAGTAAATCATAATTTTTGGGTGAACTAACCCTTTAAGCATGGCAACAAGAGTACATAACAGAGTAATGCTTCACTTCTGGATATAATAAATACCACCTAAGCAGTATTTTTGTTTGAAATATTGTCAGGAATAGCTTTAGAACAGGGTTTCCACAGGTGTGTTTGATGTTCAAACTGGTATCTGTAGCAGTATTATATAACAAATCTCTCAGTGCTAAAGATAGAAACCACAGTATTAGTTTACAGAGCTGGACATAAATGAGGGATTGTGAAGCAATAACATCAGGATGATGGCTAGACCAGAGTTCTGATCCACTGTTGTCTTGAACTTCACCCCTGCATGCTCACACAGACTTGCACTTTCATGCACAAAAAAAATGCTCGACCACACAGACACTGTTTATCGTTCATATATACACAGTGGTAAAGCACTGAAAGACCTTATCACTCTCTCATTATATTATGTTGTATATGCATTTACCAGGAAAATTACTGCAATGACAGATGTGACAGCTCACACATGACGTTTACATAAAGGCGAGAACATTATGCTACAAATTAATTTAGTCTGCTATTTATCAATGGTCATATCTGCTCTTTGCTCTGGTGTAATAAATATAATCTGTGAGGAACAGCAATGCAGAGTCACCATCTGCCAAATGTAATTGTAAATAAAGCATTCTCTTGCTTGAAACATCTGTACAGCATTTCCCCTGTTTAATTTGCTCCTTTTTTGGTAAAGGTAAAAATCCAGATTGAAAAAAAGTCTCATTTCAGACATAAACCATGGACATAACCTATAGAAAAACCCTGTTTGTTTCTGTGTCTCTGCCCTGACAAACTGAAACTATGGGGCTTGATTTTTACTCTTGAGTTACATGCCAACTTATGGAAGCTTCTTCCCGCCACGGAATAAAAAAAAAAGAAAGAAAAAATAATTGCAAATTTTTTCCTCAAAATTCTGTTTTTTTTTTTTTTTACAATTGCAAGTTTATATCTTACAATTCTGAGAAAAAAGTCAGAATTGTGAGATATAAAATCACAATTGCGTCAGTTAATTTTTTTTTTTTTTTTGTAAATTGAATACAGAAGGTGTAGGATATAGCGCAAGTGTTTTGAACTGCGAGAGGCGTTATGCTTTCTTCATAAGTTGAATAGGGAAGGGTAATTTTCATTTCAAAGTGAACTAATCCTTAAAAATAACCGACTCCCTGATCAGTTCCCTGACTACTGAATTAGGGACAGACCCCTTGTTTGTGGAGCACATCACAAAAATGAATCAAAACTCAGCACAAATTTTTTTCTTTCTTTTTGTTAATCTGTTAATTATTTAAGTGAAATATATTTGCATAAAGACAATTTATTCCTTATATATATATATATATATATATATATATATATATATATTCCTTATATATATTTATTCTGTTTTCTCTGTTCACAGAAGCGCTGCAGAGGGTGTGACGACTTGTGAATATTGTTTATACTGCAGTTGTTTATAAAACACAACAAGCTGGACATGATCTGCCATTCATTTTCACTTAAATGTAATGCTTTAATGGTTGGTGACAGATCCTCGAAAAAAACTAATGAGATTCAAAATCTAATGCCAGTGCATTTCCATGGTGACTTGCCTATGATGGCGTGACAAATGAGCACAGGCGTTGTGTGTCAACGTCACATTTTCATAGGCCAAATTCATGATTGGTTGACTGCCAAATTAAAATATTAAACAGAATGATAAAATAACGTTATTAACCAGTTAATGGTAATTTTAAATAAGCATTTCTGTTCAGCATGATTAAACTTGATTTAGTTTTGTTCCTATTAAATTTTTCTTCATCTCTGTTTTTTTGTTTTCATTCTTTGTATCGGTTCAAAGCCCTGACCAGACCTCAACAAATCCAAGCAACAATAACTTTCAAAGACCCATACGTCATTTTTCAAAGACATTCGGCCTACAAAACAAACTAAATATGGTCTGTTCTTGGTTTTTCCTCTTATTCTGCCCTCATAAAAGAGTTCTCCTTCTTCAGCTAGCCAGGCAGCTAACTCCTTCCACAAGAAAGTTGAACTTATTTCTAATAAGCACCACTGATAAGCACCACCACTTCAAATACAAGTAGAACAGAGTAAAACTGAAATACAGAAAAAGGAAAAAATAAGTTTCCAAAGACTGTAATTAAATAAACGTAAAGATTAACTGAATATAATACACAGTAATAATCTAGATGCATGTGACATTGAAAATAATCTCTCTAAACATCTAATTTATACTAAAATAATGTCACCAATTCCAAACATAAGATGATTCAAGATGTTATGCATTACTAGGGGGCGACTGAGTCATTGAATCATTCAAAGAACCGATTTGATCGACTGATCCATCAGGATGGAAACCTCACTACTGTGTTGCTCAGTTGTAGATTCTGCTTTGAGATAGTTTGGAATTAGTCAGTATTAGCATGGCTGTGAACACCATTCTTCTCATGTAATATTGCAAATGCATTTTTGTCTGGTTACATTTTGTTTAGAACATGCAATAAGGATTCCGAAAATCCCCTTTGACAAACTGAATTTGAGAACAATAGATTTAGAATGTTTATTTAGCCTATGGACTATCTATTATTTAGTATTGTGTAAAAGAAGTTTATATTGCCCTCAGATGCTGTGGCCTTTGTATGAATCGGGTTATGAAATCATTACGTCTGCAAATCTGAGTCCATTCATTTTGCAGTTAAATGAATCATATTTATATTCAACTGACATCCTTTTGTACATGCTTACGCAAGTCTGTGCAGGTGTGTCAGAGTCATAATGTCTGTCACCTCACTGAAGTTTTATTCAAGATGTAGCCACTTTCATTATATTTACAATACAATCAGGATTCAATGCAATCATGGAATACAAACAAGAAAAGAAAAAAAAAAATTTTTTTTTATTCACTGTGCATTAATTCCACTCTCTATTATCCAAACTCGATTTGCTTCTCCTCAAAATCCTACTTGACGAAAGTACTACTTTTAACTTGATTTAAAAATCATATACGGGACATTGTGTAGGTTGTGCGGTATATACATTGCACTAGAATGGATTCTAATTCTCGAATGTTAGGTTCAAGATAGTTTGTAAAGTGGTTTAATAGTAATCATAATTGACGTTGGCCCCGTGTCTGTAGGAACTGGGGTCCTGTTGGCTCATTGGTGCATTCTCATCATGATGATGCTGCCGGCCCTGGTCATTTGATCTGGCCTGGTCCATCCAATAGGAGAGATCAGTCTCAAGTCTCTGGAAATACATAAATGTTGAATGAGAGCAGATATTACACTCTTTGGGAAAGGTTGCATTTGGGCTTTTTTGCGCAGACACAACAAAAATTGACAGCAAATTAATGAGGAAAGAGGAGGAATGGAATCAATACACACTGCAGACCAGACTCACACTCAAAGTGTCACAACTAAACATGTCACATGCACTTACAGTGACATGGCAGCTCAGATTCAGACTTAGATATAATATATATACATATACACACACATATATATGTGTGTGTGTGTGTGTGTGTGTGTGTGTGTGTGTGTGTGTGTGTGTGTGTGTGTGTGTGTGTGTTCTTGTTTATATTACATCGTGGGGACCAAATGGCCCCACAATGTAATAAAAACCTGAGATCACCTACATTGTGGGGTCCAGCCAGCGGTCCCCACGAGGGAAATGGATTAATAAACATACTAAAAGATGTTTTTTTGAAAATGTAAAAATGCAGAATGTTTCCTGTGATGGTTAGGTTTAGGGATAGGGGTAGGGTAGGGGGATAGGAAGTACGGTTTGTACAGTATAAAAACCATTACGCCTATGGAGAGACCCCACTAAGATAGGTGCGCCTGTTTGTGTGTGTGTGTGTGTGTGTGTGTGTGTGTGTGTAAAATTGTTGAATCATTTACTCGTCAAACTCATGACCTTCTTTCTTGCATCTAACACAAAAGGAAAAATTTAGAAAAATTACAAAGAATGAGGACTCAAGCTTCAAAAAGGACACAAAAGCACCATAAATGTATCATAAAAGTAGTCAACCACACTTAAAGGACTAGTTAACTTAAAAAATTAACATTAACCAGACTGCCTTCCGTATTCAATGTATATGCAGAAAGTGTACACTGCAAAAAATGCTGTTCTTACTTAGAATTTTTGTCTTGTTTCTAGTCCAAATATCTAAAAATTCTTAGATCAAGAAGCATTTTCTTGACAAGTAAAAATTATTTTCTTGTTTTTAGGAAAAATAAGTCAAAATTAAGTGAGGTTTTCCTTAAAACAAGCAAAATAATCTGTCAATAGGGTAAGCAAAATAATCTTAATCCAAACTGAAAACAAGTTTATATATCTTATTTTTGGTTTTAAATAAGATTATTTTGCTTGTTTTAAGGAAAAACTCACTTAATTCTGACTTATTTTTCTTGAAAACAAGAAAATAATTTTTACTTGTCAAGAAAATGCTTCTTGATTTAAGAACTTTAAGATATTTTGACTAGAAACAAGACAAAAACTCTAAGTAAGAACAGCATTTAAACCTCTTGCAGTTCACAAGGCTTACGCTACGCGCACGTCCTGATATTGCTGAGTTAGATGCGTTCCTGGGTCAACATATTTTGTTGATCCTGGAACAACATTCTAGTCTGAAAATTTAGTCTTAACCATATTTCTACCCCTAAACCTAACCCTTCCCAAAAGTTATCCCAAAAATCAGTGGGAAATGATAGATGAATAACACTGATGCAGAAGCACCAATTCATGATTTTAAGTCTAAACTTGACATAATCTGTAAACTTGTCCCTCAAATCTGATTGGTTGATTTGAATGTTGTTCCAGGATCAACAAAAATTTTGACCCAGGAACATGTTGAACTCAGCAATATCAGGTTATGCATGCTACTCCATGCGCCTTCTCTATTAAACTTACGGAAAAAGTGCAATTGATGCGACGCCAGTTTACACTTTCTTCATAACTTGAATACAGAATGCAGTCTGGCGGAAGCTCGATATTCGACTTCATAACTTTTTAAAATATGGATATTTTTTTACACAAACGCATTGCTTTGCTTCAGAAGGCCTTTATTAACACTCCGGAGCCATGTGGAGTATGTTTATGATGTATGGATGTGGATGGAAGCACTTTCTTCAGCTCATACTCATTGAACCCTATCACTGCCATTATAAAGCTTGGATGTGTCAGGATATTTATTAATATATTTCCGATTGTCTTCATCATAAACAAGAAAGTCATTTACACCTAGGATGACTTGAGGATGAGTAAAAGTTAGGCTAATTTTCATTTCAAAGGGAATTAATCCTTTAAAGTGCCCCTATTATACTTTTTCGGAAATTACCTTTCATGTAGGGTGTAATATAGCTGTTTGTGAATGTAAATGTTTCAAAGATCAAAGTGCATTATTAATGGAGTCATTGTCTTCTAAAAGAAAGAACCAATTCTGAACTGCTTGGATGGAGTTGTCAGTAATTCCAGTTTTACTTCCTGCATTAACCTAGTGTTGAAACAAATTTGCATAATTTTAGCCTATGGTCTTCACTGGCTTTCTGCAAAACATCTTCTTTGATCATATGCGTAATTTGGGGATGGGCCATCTGAGGAGGGGTTTAGAGAAACTAAATCCTTTATTGAACCGTTTCAGAAACTGAGAGTAAAGAGTTGATGCTGCAGTGTATATTTTGAGAAAATTAAAGTGTTTTTTTTTTGTTTGTTTTTTAGTTTAGATGCATGTAAACCTATTGCTTGAGACCTATAAAACAAAATTAGGAACCAGCATAACAGAAACACTTTAATTCCAGGTCTTCTGAATTAATGCATTATTCTTTTGTGAGGAACATTTGTAATTGTATTATAGGGTATGTTTACACAACAACACGTACAGACCACAAAGTTCACACAAATCTAAAACGCTGTATTATGCATGCCAGACCAGCAGTTAGTGATGTCACTTTGTAAAGAAACATAGACTGAACACATAATATGCATGCGAATTACATCACCACAAACGCACGTTTTTGTAGTTTACACTAATTGACATCCAGCGGTTTTATCAAAATTTCAGTGTGAATATTTAATGCACATTGAAATAAAAAGATGAGGCATATGATAGCTTTATGATGACTGTTTTACTCACTGCCTCATCATAGCCCATGTACATGAATTGCTGGATCCACTGCTGGACGTCGGGGCGGCTACGGTCCCACACATTTCTCTTAGTCCTGTGAAGCTCTGACAGAAACTGTTTAGCCTTGGACTGCGGCACTGCGATCTGTGTTTTAGGCCTGGCTTCCAGCTCCTTTGCTGTGTAAAGAGAACAGGAAAACATTCAAGGTCAGAGTCAGAGGCATGTCCTGATTTTGTCAGGACGTCCTGATCACGTCCAGTTAGACACGTTGCTTGGTCAACATATTTTGTTGATCCTGGAACAACATTCCTTTGTGAAAATATAATATCCCTACCCCTAAACCTAAGCCTACCCATAAGGTATCCCTAAAATCAGAGGGAATGATTGATGAATAACACTGATATAGAAGCACCTAACCCTGGTTGTCCTTCAAATCTTGATTGGAATGTTGTTCCAGGATCAACAAAAGGTCTGATCCAGGAATATGCTGCACTTGGATCTGCAAGTTGGAGATCACAGATGCTTCCCATCTGATTCAATACTATTTAAACACACCAGGAGATTTTAAATGCTTAGTTCAACCAAAAATTAAAATGCTGTCATCAATTACTCACTCACATGTCGTTCCAAAGACTTTCGTTCATCTTCAGGACACAAAAGAAGACATTTTTAATGAAATCAGAGAGATTTTTGTTCCCCCACTGAAAGTCTATTCACCCAAAATGTTCACAAAGAGATTGTAAAAAAAATCCATATACAGTACAGTCCAAAAGTTTGGAACCACTAAGATTTTTAATGTTTTTAAAAGAAGTTTCGTCTGCTCACCAAGGCTACATTAATTTAATTAAAAATACAGTAAAAACAGTAATATTGTGAAATATTATTACAATTTAAAATAACTGTTTTCTATTTGAATATATTTCACAAAGTAATTTATTCCTGTGATCAAAGCTGAATTTTCAGCATCATTACTCCAGTCTTCAGTGTCACATGATCCTTCAGAAATCATTCTAATATGCTGATCTGCTGCTCAAGAAACATTTAATGTGTACAATTGTACAAAATATTTGTGTACAATATTTTTTTTCAGGATTATTTGATGAATAGAAAGTTCAAAAGAACAGTGTTTATCTGAAATCTAATCTTTTGTAACATTATAAATGTCTTTACTGCCACTTTTGATTGATTTAATGCATCCTTGCTGAATAAAAGTATTCATTTCTTTAATTTCTTTTCAAAAAAATAAAAATAAAAATTCTTACTGACCCCAAACTTTTGAACGGTAGTGTATAATGCTACAGAAGCTTTGTATTTCAGATAAATGCTGTTCTTTTGAACTTTCTATTCATCAAGAAATCCTGAAAAAAAGTACACAACTGTTTTCAACATTGAAAATAATCATAAATGTTTATTGAGCAGCAAATCAGCATATTAGAATGATTTCTGAAGGATCATGTGACACTGAAGACTGGAGTAACGATGCTGAAAATTCAGCTTTGCATCACAGGAATAAATTACTTTGTCAAATATATTTAAATAGTACACAGTTATTTTAAATTGTAATAATATTTCACAATATTACTGTTTTTTACTGTATTTTTAATTAAATAAATGTATCCTTGGTGAGCAGACGAAACTTCTTTTAAAAACATTAAAAATCTGAGTGGTTCCAAACTTTTGGACTGTACTGTATGAATCAAGTGGTTTAATCTAAGTTTTCTGAATAAGCACAATCACTTTATATGAAGAACAGATTTCATTTGGCTTTTATTCACATATAAACATTGATCAGTGAGTACAAATGTAACGGATGTAGGCCGGTAAGAGCTGTGCATGTAAACCTCACTCCCCTGATCTCAAGAGGTGCTCTAGCGACTGACACTAGAGACTGCGGTCTTTAGCCTCCTTGTTAGAGCACCCGCCTCCCATGGCAGAGACCCGGGTTTGAGTCCCTCTTAGAGCGGGCGGTTCGAACAAGAGGGGTTACACATAGAACACTTAGATTTGGTAAACAGTAGTTCAAGCATGTTTGCTTGATGTGCAACAACCAATAAGGTTCATTCTCGTGTAACGCCAGCATGTTTGAGCTTCCGCAATAGAGTGCCTCAGGGATGACGCATTTTTGTAGGCAAAACCTGGAAGCTAGGTAGCATTTTAGGACTTCTGGTTCCAACCATAGACTGTAAAAAAAGATGGACGACGCGATGCCGCTTCCTTCCATTGTACTGAACTGAAGCCAAAATGGGCTGATGAATGGGCGCTGACACGTTACGCAATACGTCAAAAAAAAAAAAAAAGTTTGGAGCCTGGGCATGCGCAGAAGGAATCGTCAGTGGAGCCTTGAGGCGGAGTCGCGGTATCAAACTTCCGCCCAGACGACTGTGTCATCATTCATGTATTTTAAATAGACTATAAAAATTATACACAATTTAAAATTCTACCTATAAAATAATAGGCTATTCTGTTTCTAGAGCAATAATATTTTTGAAACAGCAAATTCAGTAGATAAAATCAATATAATATGCCACTAGAAACAACTCTAAATCGTCAGAAACGGTCCTGCCATTTTAAATCAAGTTCAACTAACGTTACAGGAGATCGATTGCTGTAATTAGAGTAGGCTATCATTAGTTTTGTCCTGCTAATTATTATTTTATACCCATAAAAATAATAAGTAACTGCCAGATAACGATCACCTGTTTTTTTCCCCTCATGGTTAACGTTAGGCGTGTTATCTTAACTAATAACATTTATTAATTAGCTTATAACGCCCATATTTAATGTTACAGAAAAAGGTTCAGTGATCCGTCAGATCCTGTAGGTCGGTTAGTACAGTTTACTGCTGAACAACTCATTTTGTTGGTGTTAAATAACAAAGAAATCGAAAATTAACAGCTAGTCAATACATCTTCAATCTCCCCTCGAAGCTCCGACAGTCCTCAGACAAGCTGTCAATCAACTGCGAATCATGACGACACGCCCCGTTTTTATAGCATCAAATTGCTAGTTAAAATCTAAATCATCACAAAAACGAACAATTGAATATATATCAGCGTGATAACAACTACCTTAAATTACCAAAACCATCTTTCAGAAAGTTTTATTTGAAGCATAATTTATTTTTAAGTTTTCACTGAAGTCTCATTCGACTGCATTGAGAGGGCGGGGTTTATGACCTGTACTGCATCCAGCCTCCAGGGGGCGATCAAAGAGCCCGCAGCTTCACTTTTCAGGACGTATAAGACACACCCGGTTCCAACGCCATAAAGTCTATGGGTTTTTTGAATGGGTTTTTGCTAAATCGCCTGAAATAACGTCTGTGGTTAACAAAGCCTCTAAATACTTTCACGTTTTGATCTATGACATAAAACACACCAGTTACACTTGTGATTTTTTAAACTTTTACTGTGGTTGCTAACAAATTGCTAAAAAGGGACTACTTCCTTTGGCGGGGACTTTAGACGTCATCATTAAAAACGGGACATTTGGACAGCATTTCTCTTGAAAAAGTGGATAAGTATTCATACACAGCACAGATCATAGTCAGCGAGCATGTTTTTAAATAAAGTTGTTTTCTAAATAAAGTTTGAGGACGCTTGGTAGTGGTGACGTTGATCCGCGACCATGGTGTGCTGTAGTCCGTTTATAGCCTACTGTTAGCTTTTTATATCTGACGACTTTATTTAGGCTTCAAAATCTATAAATGTTGTGTTAACTTGTAAAGATGATCTTGATAGACAAAACGTGTAAGTGTCACAACCCTTTGTTAAACACAGAGCTTATTTTCTGCGATTTTCCAAAAGTCTATGGGAAAAATGCATAGGCTTTCAATCGAAGGAACCCGTGCACCGCTAACTTCCAGGTTGGCCTACAAAAACACGTCATCCCTGAGGTACTCTATGGCCTCACATGTTAAGCAAGTACAGCTGAGCTTCCGTTTACCATATATGAGTACTCTATGTACGTTCACTGATCAGTGTTTATATGTGATTAAAAGCCAAATAAAATCTATTCTTCATATAAAGCATTCATGTCTCTTCAGAAACCAATCGATTCTTATGGACTTTTGGGTGAATTGACTTTTCATTGGGGGATCAGAAATTTCGGGGATTCAGAAATCTCAGATTTAATTAAAATATCTTCATCTGTGTTTCAAAGATGGAATGACATGAGTGATGACAGAATTTTCATTTTTGGGTGAACTAACTCTTTAACCCTAGAATGCATTAAGGGGGTCAAACTGACATGATATGCTGTGATTTTTTAAATATTTTATCAATGACATTTTTGCATCACCCCAAGAATGCATAAAGGGGGTCAAATTGACTTGTACTCATTTCCTATGGAATTTTGAGTGAGCACAGTATTTTTAGATAGTTTTGGTAAAAAAAAAAAAAAAAGATTACTTATTTTCTTATAACTTAAAACTCTACCTTCAGTTAAACTGCTAACAGTGATTGTAAATTAATTGCCTAAATTATTACACTATTTGCTAAGTGCATTCTTTAAATTGTAATGTTGACATGCATTCTCTGTAAAGCTGCTTTGAAATGATATGTATCGTGAAAAGCGCTATACAAATAACTATGAATTGAATTGAATTGAATTAAAACTTTATGGATTACAAAATTGGTAATGAGTTTGCCTCAGACAACAACCCCGTGTCTGAATATGCTATATAGTAGGTGAAAAGCAGCATGTGAAATGAGTAGCATGTCTGAATTCACAGTATTCATAAAACAGTAGGCAAAAAAGTATCCGGATGATGTATTACTTCTGCCACAATTCTGAAGTTCACAATGGACACTTTACTACTCAGAGAGTATGATTTCAGATGCAGATGAGTGGAGAAAGAACAGCTGAAGACCCAAACAAAGGAAGAGGTGCAAACTCTGCATAAAAGTTATGCTTAGAAAGGTACAAATCTCATGTGAAATGTTCTCTGTATCTGAAAATATAATTTTCATGGTCTGTGAGTAATGTGGGAAGTGAAGGTTCAGACTTGAATATACTCTACAGAAGATATAAATTAGTTTAAGAAAAAAAAAACTGCATTTTAAAAAGAATAAATTATATATTTTGTAATGCACAAATAAATAGGACAAAAAAACATGTTTGATATATTTTATCATCAATTATTAATTGTTTCAATAATAGGACACATTTTTTAAAGAAAACCATTAATTCCAATATTGGTCATTTTGACCCCCTTTATGCATTTGTGTAGGTTTTTTTATGCATTCCAAAAGAACAGGCCCCAGATCAGTTTAAAAGAGAAACATGTGTTTTAAGCACAGAGGATGATAACAGCCTAAAGCGACAGCACCCCTGCCCAATTATCTTGCTCTGACGATGACACAGAGAGACTCTGACCTGATCTACAGCCCAAAGCTTCCACACCTTCGTGTTATAAATATCTACAATGTCTTTAGTTTATAATCGTACATGTTATCTTCCCTTGGAACATATCAGCCATCAATCTCTGTCAGTTTTGGAGGTCAGAAGCTGATGGGGAATTCTGGACAAGTGTGAAGAAATTGATGGAGGAAAAGGCATCAGGAGGGCATCAGGCTATAATTAAAGATTTATGGTAAATGACTGAACCACTGGCATGATGGGCAGGGTGTGATTAGGTGGAATATGCTGATAAAAACCTTAATAAACCATATATCATTAACCAGTAAAATGTTTAAAATTAAAGCTGTCAATCTCACCATCTCGTTTCATGAGTATCCTGTGGAGTCTACTCTCAGATGAACCACCTAAAACAAGCAAACAATGTTGATTAAATATATTGAAATTAGATTACATTGATTTATATCATAAATATAAGCCCGATATTCAATAAGACTAAGTAATTTCATAAATGGTGTGATCAGAGTATTTATGAATGCCACAGCTGTCTGTCTCTCTTTGCCTTCTTTACCCACTGCAAAGTAACAGTAGATTTATCTGTAATATCAATATCAGTTGTGTCAGCTTAATATATGTATAAAATGCTTCAGAACATTCTGTAAACCAGTGCTGCCCAATCCTGTTCCAGGAAATCGGCATTCCTGCAAAGTTCAGCTCCAACACAACTGTTCAGCACAACTGAACCAACTAATTAAGATCTCAGGAGCACTTGATAATTACAGACGGGTGTGATTGATCAGGGTTGAATCTGAACTCTGCAGGTAGGTTGATCTTCATGGGGCCAGTTGTTCAAAAGTAATCTGATCGGATTTCAGATATCAGATTGGATCAAATCTGGAAAATGGGTTGTTCAAAAGGAGAGGGGAAAAAAAAGGATTTTGAAATCAGATTAGATAACAAAATCCAATCTTGGTTTTGATCTGGATAAAATCATCAGTTTGTGTTGTTCAAAGTAAGATTGGGATATCTTTGATCCAAAAAATCTGGATTATACTGATCTCATCAGAAGGGTGGATTTCAGGAGCAAAAATGTAATAACATTTTAAAACTGGTCAAAAAATACAAAATTTTTATCATATACTATAGGCTACATAATATATAAACACACACACACACACACACATATATACATATAAATAAATAATATATATATATATAGCTCTTGATTAGTTTAACTGTTAAAGTAATAAATTAGAAGTGGACATTAGGTTACGTATTTAGCCTAAAAATGACATTTTGGTGCCATAAAATAATCCCCAAACAGCTGTAAATACAGTATCAAACAAAAATATTATATTTGTTTCAAAGTGTTTTTTGTTTGTTTGTGTGTTTTTTTATCACTGTTTGTAAACTACATTGGCACAATCATAAGAGATGAACCAATCAAAAGTTGTTTGTGAGCGAACGCAACGTTTCTCAGGTGAACGCTACGCAAAACTTTTTTTTTTTTTTTCCCATCTCATATTCTTTCTATCATCATGTCCCTTCAGGTGCTCCATAGAGCACTAGTAATCCAGATTTGGTCATCTAAAAAAGTGTGTATCTGGATCAGGGTGATCCAATTTTGCTTTGAAAAACCAGCACAAAAGTACGATCTTGGACAGCAAAACATGGGATTTCCAGATCCAGATCATTCTGATCCAGATTAAACTTTTTGAACAACTGGCCCCTGGAACATGATTGGGCACCCCTGCTGTAAACAACAGAAAAAATCTTCCTGTAGGGGGCACTGAAATTGCTTGCATTGCACAAGTGATTACTTGAGCCAGTCAAAGTTTAACAGCCAGTACATTCTTTTTTGAATGGCCAATGGCTATGAAACTTGGTGTATACATGCAGCATATGATGCTGTGTCTATATAAACAACTGAAACAATCTGAAATCAAAAACACGCCAAATTTCATAAATTTGTTGTGCAAGGTGGGCTATATTAAAGATGTGCAACTGTGATTTAGAAAGTTGAAAATTACCAAATAATCAATCATGTACATCATTTACAGCATCTGTACTTTCAAATTTTGCTATTTTGTTTCTCCATGCATGCTTGATCCCTGATAATTGCAGCTTGATGCTGAATTAATGTTTCTGTTAACAAATTCCCTTGTAATACACTGTGGAGCTGACATGTTACAAATTCAAATTTTGAAAAATGTCCATTTAATTTAATTCCATTTAATTTCCAAGTAAATGGAAAGCTCATTCTTTCCATTTACTTTTACAATAAATGTTGTAAAAGTAGTTGTAAATCTATTAAATTGTAAATATGTCCAGTTCTAAAATGCAATGCATCCATATCCTTACTAAATTAAACTAATGATAACTGAATAAAGAACATATTAAACAAAAAAGTTTTTTTTTTTTTTTATAAATAATAATAATAAAAAAACAACCCTAAATCATGGGGCACAGTTTACTCATGCATTGTAAAACACTGTTGAGTTCAAAGTCTAACATTTTACAGAGTTTCAGGCCTTTACATTTGGTCTCACTTCACAAAACCTGTTTACAAGGCTTGTAAGTTCACCACACCCTCATTAACTAATGAAGCCACTTCTGAAATGTGGCGTCTGAGAGCCCAAACACACTATGGAAAGCCTTAAATGACATACCTGAGGGTGAGCAGACGGACAGGACGCTTATGAGAAGGACGGCTTGCACACAGAGGCTGTGGAGTGACATGCTGTTGTTCTGTCAGCTGCGGCTGCACTGTGTGCTGGAGAAGGATTTGGTCTGGGGTGAGATGAGTGACAAGGTGCCATCCTGGACGAACAGGCAAACATTCCTACAGGCGACCTGTTAGCGCTTGTGGAGGAATGTGTACAGGAAGCCGGCAGAAAGCCCCCTACAAATACCACAGTGTGCATGATGTTTGATGCTTGAGTGGTTTGATTGCTTGTACCAGTTGTTTCAAGGATGTTTTCAAGGTTTTTAAAGGGGTGGTTGATTATTTCACTTTTTTAAACTTTAGTTAGTGTGTAACGTTGCTGTTTGAGCATAGGGAGATATTTTCCTTTAAAGAATTTTCTGTTTAAGGACTACAACGAGCTTCTTCCTGGGTTGGTGACATCACTTACCCTAAAATTTACATAAACTCCGCCCCCGGGAACACACAACAAAGGGGGCGGGGCCATGTTGGGCTGCTTTAGAGAAGAGGAAGAGTTGTTGTAGTAGAGTGTTGTTGTCATGCCGTCATTTTACGCCGGATTGCTTCACAAACGAGGGTCAATTCAACACAAAAGATGAACATGACGGCACATGCTAGTGGATGAGTTGAATCAACTCCACAGCAACTACATCAATTTATCCACTAACCATTCAGAAACGTCTAAAAGTTGTAACTTCTTCCTGAGTCTCTCCATCAGTGTCGACTCCGGTTTGAACAATGTAAGGCTGAACACCGTTACTGACAATCCTCATTTTGGCTGCGTGAGATTCTCCAGCTTTGTTGTTGTTGAGCTGTTAAAGCTCCGCCCTCTTCTGGAAAGGGGGCCGGGAGCAGCAGCTCATTTGCATTTAAAGGGACACACACAAAAACGGCGTGTTTACCCAAATAGGGGCAAATTTGACAAGCTATAATAAATGATCTGTGGGGTATTTTGAGCTGAAACTTCACAGACACATTCTGGAGACACCAGAGACTTATATTGCATCTTGTAAAAGGGGGTATTATAGGTCCCCTTTAAGTAAACCAAATTTTGTGATCAAAAACAGTTTTTCCCCCATGCTATCTCCAGCTTGAACAGCTAACACAGCAATTACCACCTGTTTTTTTATTTTATTTTATTTTTTTTAGAATCTATTCTCAGTAATTTAGAGAGAGGCAGTAATTATATTGTGTAAATACATATACATATTTTAGCTGTACATACAGTACAATGCACACATCTGTCTTCTGTTCCAGATGTATAACTTATTATTATTGTTTATTTTTTTTGTGTCATATATGTGCCTCATGTGTTTGTGCACACTTGGCAAATAAAGCTCATTCTTCTTCTTTCTTCTTCTTCATAATTACATATGATTACACTGTAACAAGGACACCTTTAAATAAAGTGTAACCAAGGATTGTCATCATAAAGTTAGTCTTCTTGCTGTAAGAATGATTATAAGCATGAACAGTAAACACCATTATTTATCAATATCTGACAGGAATATTCAGCATATTCATCTTTTTTTTTTTTTTTTGAAATTGCCTAAATTATTACATTGTTAGCTAACTGCATGATATGCACATTTCTGAAATTACATACATTGGACAGTCACCTCCGACACCAGATTCTCTAAATTGTAATGTTGACACGCATTCTCTGTAAAGCTGCTTTGAAACAATATGTATTGTGAAAAGCGCTATACAAATAAATGTGAACTGAATTGAATTGATTTTTTTTTTTTCTAAACTAAAATGACATTGCCCAGTTTCAGCAAACCGTCTGTTGAATATTTATGTTATGCTGTCACTCTAGTAATCCTATTTTATGCTCATTTTTTCTTTTTCTGTTTTTCTAGGGGATATATTTGAGGCAAAAACAACTTGGGAGGGAGACAGATGTTTCTCCAGATGCAATAAACATCTTTCTTTTTCTTTCTAACTCAATTTCCTGCCACAGCTTTGAAGTGCTGCACGCTGTAGGACATCAAGCTTGTGGCATTTTCACAAATGTACGGCAGTAGCTTCCTGGTTGTATGTTTATGCGTGTGAACCTGCAATGCAGAACCAACTCTTGACAGAGACACAACCAGAGTTCTCATGTCACACAATGAACCAAATGTTTGTCTTAATAAAGTTAGTGGAACTCATGGTAAATTTCCATTGATGTCTAAGTGAGTTAATTAATCAGATTTTTCTGATCTTAATTAGTGCAAAATATACACTACTGGTCAAAAGTCTGGAATAATTAGTTATTTTATTTATTTATTTGTTTTTAAATAACAAGAAATGTTTGTAAACACTGTATGGTCTCACTTTATATTAAGTGGCCTTAACTACTATGTACTTACATTTAAATTAATCATTTGATACAATGCACTTATTGTGTTCATACATGTTTTTACATTGTACTTATATTTTAAAAACACCTGCATGTAATTTCATCTGTAATTCATTTCTGATTTTACATTTATAATTACACTGTTGACCCATCCCTTACAACTTACCCCTACCCTAAACCGACACTTTCTTCAGCTCATACTTATTTGGTAATGCTTACTGCCATTATAAAGCTTGGATGCATCAGGATATTTATTAATGTATCTATCAGAAAGAAGAAAATCATTTACACCTAGGATGGCTTGAGGGTGAGTAAAGCTTGGGGTGATTTTCATTTAAAAGTGAACTAATCCTTTAACTATTGTAAATGAATTGAATCTGATTGTCTGTTACCACAAAGTCAATTAATATCCAAACAAGCCTAAAGAAAGTTTGATTTAAAAAGAAAAATCACTGAAAGATTTGTTTTTCATGATATAAGAGTTTATATTTCCTTGTATTTTCTAAAAGCTTACACTTGATAGTGTACTGCTAGCATCCATCAGACAGGAGTTATTCTGCTGCAGTCAAACACATAAGAACATGTTCCTGCATGAACTTATCCTGAGGGAGATGACCCTTGTTCACAGGTCATCTCTTTGCACCTGGACTGCATTCCCACCTGATAACAGAACACCTGCCTGCTCTGTTGTGCTGCTGAACAACAGCTCTGCCCTTATTCTATTACTGTGTGCAGCATACATTGATATTAATTGAGTTTGGAGCAGGTGCAAATGGGTAGAGTACATTTATTTTAAAGTGTCCCTATTGTGCTTTTTTTGGATATCACCTTTCATGTAGTGTGTAATATAGCCATTTAAGAATGTAAAAGGTCTGCAAAATGTCAAAGATTTAAGTGCATGATAAATGGAGTTATAGGGCCCTATCATACACTCGGCGCAATGTGACACCAGGTGTGACGCAAGTGTTTTTTGCTAGATTCAGCCCGACGCAGTTATCATTTTCACGTCCAGCGCCATGTTGTTTAAATATCAAATGCACTCGCGTCCATCTGTTCACCCATGGGAGTGCTGGTCTGAAAACGAGGTGTGTTCAGGTGCATTGTTGGCGTGTTGCTATTTTGAGGAACTGAAAATGACTGCACCGTTGACCAAATTAAACCTGGTCTAAAGTCAATGACGCAGTATTTTTTTGTTTTTTAAAGAGAGCGTTAGTAATATGCACCTATATGCAAGTACACAACGTGCATACACTCTGCTTGTTACACACACTGGGACACGCAGCAGCACACAAACATGACAAATACTAAAAATAAAAGGATTACAATGTAAAAGACTATTATTGTGTTATACTGCATGTCATAATGGATAGTCATTGCATGTATCAGAATTACCTATTTGCAGTAATGATGAATAAAATTGGCAATACACACATGTATTTAAACTGACTCGTCAGGGTGAGGGTGTCTATATTCCTCCATGTAAAGAGCGACTCCGCCATGGTGCAAGCGCACCTGGCTTTTAAAGAGAATGGGAGATGAGACTCTGATTGGTTTATTGCATGTCACGCCCAAAAACACACCAGAGAATAGGGACAACTCTTTTGGACCAGTATTTGTACTAGTTGTTTCAGGATATAAAATAGCATAATAAGGGCACAAGAACCAAGTATCTATTTTTTCCAAGCAATAAAAACCAGTTTGTGAACAAAACACTTTTACTTGATTTGGATGCTAGTACAAAACAGGTTTTATGTAACATTTAACCAAGAAAAAAAAAACCCTCTTTCTCAGGGTATCTTGCCCTGGTTCAAATCAAGTCTAGCTGAATAATAAAGTCTGTTTTTTCTCTTTTTCCAAGAGCCGTGCCATAATGAAAGGGGCAAATGCTCTCATTAACACAGACTCAGACTCAGATGGAGTTATTCTTCTGGAGCGGGAGGGTCGTAACCCAGGCGGCTGGCAGAAGGGAAGTGAGCCCAGAAAGTTCTGGCCAATTCCTCGATCTTGTCATAACCAGCATGAGAACGCAGCTCTTCAATCCAGCCGAAAAAGTCTGAAGATGTCATTGCCCAGTTAGGCACATTCCTTTTTTCCCTTGGTTCAGCTGTGAGTCGAGTGAGAAAAGAGGTCAACAAGAGCGATACAAGAACAGATCCTTCTACAGAACATCAATGGTTTACTCTCAGGTACACTCTAAAAAATGCTGGGTTAAAAACAACCCAAGTTGGGTTGAAAATAGACAAACCCAGCGGTTGGGTTAAATGTTTGCTCAACCTGCTGGGTAGTTTTATTTAACTCAACTATTGTTACTTTATTACTGTATTGCTTGTTTAAAATGAACTCAAAATATGTTTAATGAATAACAATTAAACAATAAATATTTATTAAATTGCTTATTAATAAATGTTCACCTTTTGATTATTGTTGCCTCTAGTAATTGTGTGTCTGAGTTTTAATTTCCAACATATTTTGGGTTATTTTAATCCAGTCATATAGTCATTTTTAAACAATAGTTGGGTTAAATAAAATTACCCAGCACATTGGGTAAACATTTAACCCATCGGCTGGGTTAAAAACAACCCAATCACTCCATTTTCAACCCAACTTGGGTTGTTTTTAATCCAGCATTTTTTAGAGTGACAATGGTGCAACTTTCAGAAACCACCACAGCAATGTGCAAGACTTATTTTGAGTTAATTTGATCTAACTTGTTATAATATCTAAAATGCTGCAGATTCATGCATGTAATTACCAAATTTGGGTCAAATATGGACAAACCCAACCGTTGGGTTAAAAAAATGCATTTAAAAATGTAACCCAATGGTTGGGTTTGTCCATTTTTGACCCAAACTTGGGTTGAAACAACCCAGCATTTTTTAGAGTGAATTCTTAGAATTATCACACATACTTAAAATTCTTCAATGCTTTTGTTGTTGTAATTGTTGAAGAAAGAAAAGTCTTTGTTTTGTTTAATGGTTAAACCAATAGATTTTCAGTAGCAGTGGAATAGAAAGACCCTGCAGGGTTTAAAGACCCACTGTGGTCAGAAAGGCCACATTTGCTATTTAGTTGGCAGAAAAAAAAAAGATGATTCAGAATTCCCAAATTACATAAATTGCTTTCCATAAGTGGGAGGAATGGATTTATTGTGAAAGATGTGCAAAGTGAAGCACACCGTGATCCATTTGTGAAATATGCCTCCAGTACTATTGCTGCTCTAATATGGACACAGGTCATTTATTAAAACACAGAAATATGGACTCTTCTGCTGCCTTTATATACATGAAAATAGATTATTTTTAATATAAACAAAGTTATGAAATATAACATTTCCTTTTGAAGAAATTATATGGCTGTATCAATTTTTAATATTTTTCCAGCATTTTTTGTCATAGTTTAGGACCCAATTGCAGCGTATACAGGTTACAAATGAAATAGTTTATAAAGTGATTTAAAACTCACCTTGGTTTTCCTCTGCCCCTGTAAGGGAAACGAACAGAGGGACATTGAATATACAGTATTTCAAGGCAAGAAACCAATAAAGGGGAATATGTAGGCTATTAGTGAAGCATTAAAAGAATGTGACACGAAAGCAGACGGCAATGTGACTTTTAAATTACTGCATTGATCTTAATTTAAGACTAATCATCATTCCGATGATGCCTCGTTTTCAGTAAATCTGAGGAAAAGAACAAATTTTAGACTTTTTAAACTAGCTATATAGAGAGTCGCAGTTCATGCATATTTGGTGTGCTTTTGAAGGTCTTGATTTAATTCCAAGGATGTCACATTATTCATTAGCTCCCATTCATCTGTTATCCTTGTCTGTTACAGCTTCAATGTTCACAGCAGCCGACCGGTAAACTCGCGCACACACTCACACTCAGGTAAAAAGAAGCAGAGCTGTCGGTAAGCAGTTCCATGTTTGAGAGGAACAGTTGAGCTTTTGTCTGTTCTCAATGTTCTGCCAGTGTTCTTTCAGGGGTTTCAGCACGTTTAACAGAGCCAAAATAGTTCAGCTAAACAAGTACGTCAAATCTGATAGCCTTTAGCTGTTTTTATGATATTTATGCAATTTTGCCATTCTTGTCTAGCTCACAACAGCTTCACATTAGATCCTGAAATCTTGAACTGAATGCTAAAACAAAAATTCTGAAACACTTTCTTTGAAACCTTTTTATAATGCATTATAAGGGTATTCTTAATGCATTATAATGCATACATAATAATGCCTTTTTAATATGCCATATAGTATGTTTAATTTCATTACCAATTGTAGCAACAGTTATAATACCTTATTACTCACAGCACTTTATTTTACAGTCCTGTTCTGCATGCACATCATGTGTACTTTGTAAAATAACTAGGTAGTAACCCTAAACCTAACCCTTTCTTGTGTAAGTACACTGCAAGCGCACAAACTGTAAAATAATAATAATAATAAATGTTTATAACTTTTAAGTATTATAATGCATTATAACTGTTACAGAGTTTGCAGTAATAATTTATCTCGATCTTCAAGCAGAAGGAACTGGATGAAATACCCTGAATGACATCAATCTGACTTGCATACAGACTGTAATTAAACCACACTGTGTTTGTTCATCTGGCCAGAGAAGAACAAAATCTGCTGTAAAGCAGCTCTAACAACCCAGTAGTGTTATTATACAGCTCAAGTCAGTTCAGTGTTGATTTAGTTCAGTTCAATAACTGCAAAGTTTATCAATTGTACAACAATTGTGCATGCATACTGTAAATTCAGTGTAGTTATGCACATACATGTATGTGTAAGTGCTGTGACAAACTCCTGTACACTCCACTGCACACTGAACAAGCAAAAGACACAAGAGAGTAGTGTTTTACTCTTTTTACATCCGTATGTTGTTTGGAGTGTATGGCTGATCATTTGATGGTTTGTGTGTAGAGTCACTGTACAAAAAGACCATTTTTAGAAGAGTTAAAATAGTTTTGAATGAAGCGCTTTTGCAAGAGATGCGTGATGTTTTGCATGTTGTGTGCATGTTTTGTGGCTTTTGTGTGTAGAGTTAAGAGAAAATGAGCAATAGTTTGAGAAACAGCGTATAAGCAATTAAAAAAAAAAAAAAAAAAATTCATGGTATTTATGGTGTTTGTGGTCAAATAAAGGCAGTCTTGGTGAGCAAAAAAATAGATTTTTTAAAAATATACACATATCAAAATGATTTGAATGGCAGTGTACATCATCAAAGCGTCAGGATTTCTTACCTGTGAGACAGAGCAGTCCGAGCCAAACCACACACAGAAAGAGTGAGAGACGAAACATGGTCACCTTCTGAAAGCAATATAAGCAAGCTATAATATAAGAGATTCACACATAGAACACACACAAAAAAATACTGTATTAAAGGAAGCACAGAAATGAATCTTACATGAGTTTGTCTGCCGGCAGCAGCTGGATCTGACTGAGGTGTGTCATGATGCCCAGACCTTTAAGTAGAAGTCCAAATCAGGGCTGGAAGTGTCTTGTTTACCTTTCACATGGACCTTTCATATGTCATACCCTTCATTGCTCTGCTCGTTCACTCTATAGCTCTTTGTTTGCAAGGGATTCTCACACTTTCTCCACAGCTGAAAGAATCCCTTGTTAAAGTAGCAACCTTACGGCCCAAAAATTCCCAGACTAAACCGAGAAGCTTTTCTCTGGGTTTCCAGCTCTCTTTTTTAGAATGCAATGTTGTCTGTACGTGTCACAGATTCAAAATTAACACTGAAACAGAGTTAAAGTCAGTTGTAGTTTTTGTGTTTCTCTTTTCTTCAGTGATTCTGCTTGTTAACAGCAGGTGTTCATCACTAATGCTCAATCATCACTTAATTAATCGCTTAATCATCTCATTAACTTTAACTCTGCTTCAGTAGTATACTTTAACACTATGTAGAGAGGGACTATATGTACTCTGCACAGAGTTGATTTAACTCTGGGGATTTTGCAGTGTATCTGTGTGGTAGTCAACATGAAAAGCCTATTGAAAAGTAGATTTTCAACTTATGAAAAAGTAATTTTCTAAAAGCAATATGTCCCTTTCGATCACCAAAGCACTAAGGGAAGAACAGCACCGATATTTTGATGTAGAAATGTTTACCATAAGGTAGTATTTGGTTTTTCATTTGATTATTTTCTGTGAACTTCCTAGTCAAACATATAAAAAGCTTGTTACTGCCACAGAAGAAGGATAACTGCACCTTTTTATCTCTCGATTCTGTATAACATATATATATAGTACAGTCCAAAAGTTTGGAACCACTAAGATTTTTAATGTTTTTAAAAGAAGTTTCGTCTGCTCACCAAGGCTACATTTATTTAATTAAAAATACAGTAAAAACAGTAATATTGTGAAATATTATTACAATTTAAAATAACTGTTTTCTATTTGAATATATTTCACAAAGTAATTTATTCCTGTGATGCAAAGCTGAATTTTCAGCATCATTACTCCAGTCTTCAGTGTCACATGATCCTTCAGAAATCATTCTAATATGCTGATCTGCTGCTCAAGAAACATTTAATGTGTACAATTGTACAAAATATTTGTGTACAATATTTTTTTTCAGGATTATTTGATGAATAGAAAGTTCAAAAGGACAGTGTTTATCTGAAATCTAATCTTTTGTAACATTATAAATGTCTTTACTGCCACTTTTGATTGATTTAATGCATCCTTGCTGAATAAAAGTATTCATTTCTTTCATTTCTTTTCAAAAAAATAAAAATAAAAATTCTTACTGACCCCAAACTTTTGAACGGTAGTGTATAATGCTACAGAAGCTTTGTATTTCAGATAAATGCTGTTCTTTTGAACTTTCTATTCATCAAGGAATCCTGAAAAAAAAAGTACACAACTGTTTTCAACATTGAAAATAATCATAAATGTTTATTGAGCAGCAGATCAGCATATTAGAATGATTTCTGAAGGATCATGTGACACTGAAGACTGGAGTAACGATGCTGAAAATTCAGCTTTGATCACAGGAATAAATTACTTTGTCAAATATATTTAAATAGTACACAGTTATTTTAAATTGTAATAATATTTCACAATATTACTGGTTTTACTGTATTTTTAATTAAATAAATGTAGCCTTGGTGAGCAGACGAAACTTCTTTTAAAAACATTAAAAATCTTAGTGGTTCCAAACTTTTGGACTGTACTGTATATTATATATATATATATATATATATATATATATATATATATATATATATATATATATATATATATATATATATATATATATATATATTTAAGAGAGAGAGAGAGAGAATAAATGCAGAATTGCGAGTAATAAAGTCAGAATTGAGAAATTTAAACAATTGATCTTTTTTCTCACAAATGCAAGTTTATATCTCACAATTCTGACTATTTCTCGCAATTGCAAGTATATAAGATAGATATAAACTCTCAATTGAGAGAAAAAGTCAGAATTGTGAGACAAAGTCACAATTACCCGTTTTATTTTTTATTCTGTTGCAGAAACGAACTTCCACAAACCTCTGTCCTCTGAAGCAGGAAAATTAGACCCATATGTACCATATCTCCTGTTGGGTAACAGACACATAGGCAAAGTAAATAAAAGCGGGGTCACCGTGATTTTGCCAAGACATATTTTGTTGATCCTGGAAAAACATTCCAGTCTGAAAATTTAGTCTTAACCCTATTCCTACCCCTAAACCTAATCATAACTCATCCCTAAAATCAGAGAGGAAAGATAGGTGAATAACATTGACGTAGAAGCAACTAACCCTGGTTGCAAGCCTAAACTTGACATAACCATTTAATGGTAAACTTGTCCCTTAAATCTGATTGGTTGATTGGAATGAAGATGTTGATCCAGGAACATGTCTTACTTGGCAAAATCGCGGTGACCAGAAAGTGGATTTGTATGTTATAATAGATTAGCTTATTTAATAAAAAAAATAAAAATAAAGAAAGTAAAATAAAGAAAATATTCTGCATGTTTCTAACGATATCAACATGTGGCTAATTTGCTGATTAATACAGCACAATTACACAGAACATTCCAAAAAGTTGCCAACCCCTGATAAACCTGTTATATCATTTGGCTCTGCAATGATAGAATACTCCAGCAGCGCCCTCTAGTGACCAGCATGTGTAAACACAAAGATTTTTTTTTTTAGGATACACTCATATACATGCTACTACTAGTAATAGTGTAGTAACAACAGTAGTAGTAGGCACAATATGCAAATAATATCCAGAATGTATAGTGGATGTATATAACTGGATGGCCTACAACAGAGCACACTGCACAGACTGGTGTATCCCACAATGCAATGTACCCGACTTGACTTTCTAATTCAAGTGTCACAATAACTTTCTTTTATTCCATGTTCTCTTAAATTGTTTTAGAAATGGCATATATATGATATAAGATGCCCTGACTGTGTGATGTCGACACATTTCAGCTTGTGCTGCTAATAGGAAATGTAACTGTTCTTTTTTTTTTTTTTTTTTTTTAAATTCTATGAACATTTAAATAGTTTTATAAATGTACCAAAATTTGATTATGTGTTATGTTTGACACATTACTAAGGAAGAGGATTAGGGCCAAGCAATAATAAAAAAATAAAACTCGTTAAATTTCGAGAAAAAAGTCGAGATAAAATGTTGAGAACAAATTCCTTAAATTATGAATTTGTTCTCATAATTTAACGACTTTTTTCTCGTAATTTAATGACTTTATTCTCATAATTTAATGAGTTTATTCTCAACATTTTATCTCGACTTTTTTCTCGAAATTTAACATTTTTCTTATAATTTAACGAATTTGTTCTCGTAAATTAACAACTTTTTTCTCGTAATTTAATGACTTTATTCTCAACATTTTATCTCGATTTTTCTCTCGAAATTTAATGACTTTTTTCTCGTAATTTAATGAGTTTATTCTCAACATTTTATTTCGACTTTTTTCTCGAAATTTAACAACTTTAATCTAGAGATGGTTTTATTTTTTTATTATTGCTTGGCCCTAATCCTCTTCCGTACCATTTCAGGTTGTGCTGCTAAAAGGAAAAATAATTGTGTTTTTGTGCTGCAATATCCTGTTTTGTCGAACTTCTAATAAAACTAAGTAATCACAACTGCGAACACCTACTCTGCCACTCGTTAACTGATCAAACTGTCAAAAAGTAACATTTTCTAGTGCAAAGGCAAATAATCAAATAAAGGCAAGTAATATTCTCAATTTCTGAGATAACTAGTATCCTGTTTCCATATTGCATGTTTTTTTTTGTTTTTTTTTTGTTTTGTTTTGTTTTTAACGCTCATGTGAGGAAGCAGATACATTTTTTGATTTTTGAAATTTGATTTTTGAATATTTGAACACTCTAAGGCAACTGTACAGACACAAAATAACATTTCTTGGTTATATTGTTATTTTGGTATTTTACTAGTCTCGTGTACTCCATTTAGCTAAGGCTACAAGAACTCCCTGTTACAAATATGGTAGAACTATCACTTCTACCACGAAAGATTGCTTTATAAGTAATCTTCCTGATCAGTTTACTCCTCAGCATACCATATAGAAGAACTCGATGTTGCAACAGAAACTACTGACTCACTCTTTTCTGGCACTTTAGACTTTAGTTGCTCCTTTGAGCTTAAAGAAGTTTAAAGAATATAGTCCGACCCGATGGTATAAGAGAGCAGCCTGTAAATGGAGTGCATCTGGAAGATAACAAAACTAGAGGTATTTTGCATTTTGTGGAAGGAAAGTGTTATTGCATACAGAAAGGCCTTTGAAAGGGCTAGATCTGCTTACTTTTTGACTCTCTTTAAAGAGAACAAACACAAACCTATATATTTATTTGATACAGTGGCTAAATTAACAAGAAATAAAGTTTCAACTTTAAAGTGTTGACACTTGTATGAGAACTGAACAGAGCTGGACGATGACATCACTGTTTTCTGCAGAACTGCTTTATAGATGAACTAACTTAATTGACAATCTTTACAGCTGAACTGAATTAATGCTGAAATGACTTCAGCTGAAATGCATCATTTTCCTGTTATCACTGTGAAGCTGCTTTGAAACGATTTCTTTATAAATAAAGATGAAGACTTAAAATTGTTCAGTTATGATGTTTTGAGCATAAATGTAAAGAAAAAAGGAAAACGTTGAAAAAAAAGAATATGCAAACAAGTCACAATACTGTTTATTTTCAAATTTTGTCAAAACAAAAATAAAAAAAATGGTTAAAAACATTTTCATAAATCATATTCAGATTTTTTTTTTTTTTTTTTTTGTAATATTTGACTAATGTTGATATTAAAAGTTTACTGTTTCTACCTGAATCTTTGTTGTTTTTCATAGTGTGATTTTTGGGGAATTGTATTGAATCCACTTATGGTTAATTTGACGCGCTCCATCAAGGGTGAAATCGCCAGAAATCGCGCAGTGCACAAGGGTTAAATAGTAGGCAGGATACTGTGCCGTATTAAGTATATTCAGCATTAAATTGATCAAAAAAGGCTGCTATATATATACAGACACTCACATACATACAACAGTTATTTTAAATTGTTATAATATTTTGCGATTGTACTGTTTTTAATGTATTTTTGATCTTTTTAGGTTTTGATCTCTCAAAACAGTACAAAAAAAACTGTCCAATGGTAGTGTATGCTATCAGGAAACCATAAAAACCACACAGATGTGTCATTACTCTTGCAAAATGTTTAATTACACAAAAGTATTTCAACTTTTTGCACAGCTATCATGGATGTGTAGCTGACTAAATTGTCCTTCTCTGCAGCTTTATTCTCTCCTTAAATAAACATGGTTTAAATAACAATGCTCAGTAACATTCAGACGTACCATACTTTTATAAAAATTTGGAAAGTAAATGATGAACGGACTCATTAGTAAATAGACCAAACCATTCTTGTAGGAATGGTGCCCTTTCGAAATTGAAACTAACAGTGTTTTGCTATAATAAGGTCTATGCCAACACTTTAATATTGATACAGATGTGTGAATCTGAATGAGGTGGATATAGTTCTCTTATATATATATATATATCAAATGAGCGGTGCTTGAATGTGAAGGTGGCACATTTGGTTAAGCATCTACAAAACATTCATCTTATAAAGACCCTCCTGTTGGCATTTCTCAGTCCATCCAGCAGGGGGCGACTAGTGTCACCAACTCTCTCTTTGGCAACTCCTATGTACATACAGTTTCCTGTAATTCCTCTGCGTCTGTATCCTTGCACTTGTCCCGTGACAACCTTGAATATTGTGCTGCCAAAATAGTCTCAGGCTGTATCAGATGAAGGCCACATCTGTCGGCTTTCACGTGTCTCGATGTTGGCTAAGTGTGAACAGAAATTGAGCTGTCGGTCAAAAGGCAATGGGCAAGTGCTTACATTATCACTTGGAAAAGGCGATATTCATTTCGTGAACCATTTCAGGAGAAAAGATCATCAGCTAAAGTAACATGGAGACACAGGAACAGAAAAAGGACACGTCGCATCATTACTCTAAATCAACAGTCAAGTTAAGTCCTGTGATTTTCCTGTGGGTCAGTATTTGGCAAGTCCCCTGTTTGCTGGTGAGAAATGAGCATTAAGTAGGAGCTGCAGATCACTTGGCTCAGTGTGAGGTCAGATCTGGTCTGGTTGTAAGGCTCATTTGTGTGTGGAAGGTCACTGGAGGGGTTTGATCAGGTAAAGCTTTTCTCCATGTTCGCTAGTGAAAATGGGAGCTTTCTTGTAGTGCTCTAAGAGTTCATCCATAGAATTGAAGCGGCGTTGACCGATACAGTAAACTCCATTCGACAACTGCACCTTGAAGTGTTTGTTCTTCCCCACTGCTTTCAGAGACACTGAGAAATCACTTGGCTAGAGAGAAAGAAACAGAATATTCATTAGTGAACTTCAGCCTACAGATGGCGCCATAAGCCCTAGATTTCTTTCGTCTCGCATTCACGGCACATTTTTGATGTCTCCTTTATTTAACACAGCTGAATTAACTCATCGGCTGATTGGTACAGTACTTCATGACCTGAGCTGGGTATGTGCAATAAAAGAAACATCCCAAATATGCTGTAACAGTTTGAAAACAACTGCTCTAGATGGACAAGCACTTTCATTTCAACATGTGTGCACGATAAAGAAATGTGCTTTAAATGTCAAGCTTTTAAAAATGTGCTCTTTGCAATCATGCTGCTTTTCAAAAAAACTTTTATACCACTTTTAAGTACCACCACTTCAATTTAATAGCTCTGAAATGTCATGTAAAAAGTAACACATTTTCTTTACACACTACAATCATTAATTTTAATTTGCAGAAGTAAAATGAACTTCAATTAATTTAAGTTTAGGGATTCGCACCACATGACATTTTACGACCTAAACTAACCTCGACTTGTTATAAATTCAAATTATCTCATATTCTAAAAGACTTTTTGACCTTGACACACATGGTGCTTTACTACATGTTGTAATTACCGTAATTACTAAATGACAACCCAAGTGTTCTACTCTGAGCCGTTCATGTCCATTAACGCCAAAATTAATCTGTGTAATTTGAGTAATCAAAAGGCAAAACCACAATACAATAACAGGCATTATACAAATAGAGCATCCAAAACAGATAGATATATAGAACATCCAAATCTAGCTACATTAAACTGTATATAATTTTAGATTGATTAAACTGACATTTTAACTACTTAATTACATGTTACTGCTGAAGCAGCTGCCATCTTGAGTGTTTTCGGATGACTCCACAGGACAGACAAGTCGTTTTTTGTGTTACTGACACATTAACACCAAATTAACCTGTACCATGAAGCTTGCTGAACAAATTTAATTAATTTTTAGATAGGATTTAGCTTTGATTTATTTTATTTCATGTTAGTAATTTTCGAGTAAGTGATCTTCAACTTAAAGAGGATCTATTATGCTGCTTTTTTTTTTTTTTTAACATTTTTAACTTTCAGTGTGTAATGTTGCTGTTTGAGCATGAAAAATGTCTGCAGTTACAAAGCACAAAGTCATTAGTGCACACTGTTTCTGAACTAATCACAACACACTGATCCAGTTGACCAATCAGAGCACGTTGTGCTTTTCAGAAGGAAGGCTTTAAAGAGACTGGAACTAAAAACCGTGTTACTGACAGACTGGGAAGAGAGGTAAAATATGCAACAATGTAACATGTGATAAATAAGGTGTTTTTTGAACATTCAAGCTTGAAAACGTATTCTAGTTAGGGGTTGGACAATAATTTGATGCATCACGAATTGATAAATTCTGGATCGATTCTAGAGATTTTCCGAATGCATCTCGATTTTTTCTCGAATCGATTCTGAGCTTAGTTTTTAACAACAGATGGCACTGCGTGCTTTAGAAACAGCCGTACTACACTTGTGTCCAATTCTTTACACACAACACTTAAACCTAAAATAATCATTCATAAATTTAGAAAAGGTTGAAGTGAATTACAAGGGTGTTTGCAGTGACCTGTTTACATTAATCTCACGTCATAAAAGCATTCTGAGGTACATTCTCAGACTCAGCCGAACGCACGAGCGCTCTTCTTCATGAGCATTTGAGTGTTCGGTTAAAAACTAGCCTAGAGCGCCATCTGCTGTTAAAAACTAAGCTCAGAATCGATTCCAGAGAGAATCGCGATGCATTCGGAAAATCTGAGAATTGATCCACGAATTGCGATGCATCAGTTTATTGTCCCAGCCCTAATACTAGTAGAATCCAAAAACAAAATCAAGACTTTGTAAAAGGACATTAGACAGTGTGCAAATACTGAGTTCTCTTTCAAGTCTTGCGCTTGAATGGACAAATTCACACAAAAATTGTCAACATGTCCATTTTGCCGAGTATCCTAGCAAACATAGTCGGTTATATCTTAAGTGAACGTATAACAGTCGAGAAATACTAAGCATGAGTAACAGTATATGTACTGGATCGTGCATTATGTCTTAAAGCAAAAGAAGCCTAATATTCCTGCTGTTGGACCCACTTTATATTAAGTGGCCTTAACTACTATGTACTTACATTTAAATTAATCATTTGATACAATGCACTTATTGTGTTCATACATGTTTTTACATTGTACTTATATTTGAAAAACACCTGCATGTAATTACATCTGTAATTAATTTCTGTAATTGCATTTATAATTACACTGTTGACCCATCCCTTAACCCTTACCCCTACCCTTAAACCTACCCATATCACCAAAGCTTTCCCTAAAATTACCCGTATCCCACCTCAATAGCAGCAAAAGTGTTTTGCAATTCAATATGAACCCAATAAGTACATTGTACTTATTTTTTGATGTAAGTACATAGTAGTTAAGGCCACTTAATATAAAGTGGGACCTTTGTAACTTGAATAATAATCTTTACTTAATTTATACAGTGAAGATAATATGCAGTGATATTTTATATTTGATTATTTTATTCGTTTTCTGTACCTGAAAACTACTGTTAGATACTTGAAATACCTGCTTTTGCTTGTAGTTTGATTATTTGTTCTTATTTTCATAGCACATACCGAACGGTACCGAAACAGTGACCCTAAAACCATGAACTGTGAGTAATATGAACTGTTGCACCCCTATAATATACACAGAAAGAATATCATCCGATTTATTGATTTTGGGCTTTTTTTACTCCCTAATATTGGTATCGACCCCCAAAAACCCATATCAGTCGGGCTCTACAAATGACACCATGGACACAAATAACTGCACAGCACTCAAGTGACCATTCACAGCTATTGAAAGCAGTTATCTGGTAACTGCATTTTGATTAGATTCAGATAAAGACTCAACTCACAGAGGACTCGCTGTCTCGCACCAGGAAGTCTCCCTCCACCCCCCTCTCGTTCAGCGCACACTCAGCCTGGTGCCGTGTCACGTTGCCATAGTACCAGCCCTTTCCGGCGAATTTCCCCGTGTGGGAGGGCCCCGTGTGGCTGTTCTGCTGGGAATTGGAGCCTGAGGCTGTCGATAATGCACCGTCGTTGAGCACAACCACATAGTTCTTTGGCACTAGACCCACCTGCCCACGGCAGTTCTTACACCTCCACCATTCTGGGTCATTCTCTGGCTTCTCCAGCACCTCCATCGTCTCGCCCTTCTCAAAGTTCAGCTCCTCCTCCGTGACGGAACTGAAGGGGTAGAGCGTCTGAACAGTGTGAAGGACTCTGGGGCCCTGACCGTTACTGAGGCCCGGCTGTGAGGAGAAGACAGCGGGAAAGTCGGCCGACGTGTCCTCCATCTCCTCCTCCTGGACGTAGTTGGAGGGGAACCAGCCCACCTGACCGTTATAGCTGCCCCTCCACCAGCCGTCACTGCATTTCTCCATCACCATCAGCCGCACCCCCTTCACCAGACTGAGCTCGTCCTCCCGCTCCGCATTGTAGGCAAACTTCACCACGGCTGGAGTGTTCAGGTCGTATATTCGTTCGGCCCCGCCCCCATTAGACGAGTACTCATCCGTGCTGGGAGTTGGAGAGGCTTCCCGTGTGCTCGTTTTGCGTTTCGTTTTACCCAGGCCTGAGAAAGAGAAAGAGCTATTAGACATCAGACACAGTAATTATGTAAAACTCTAGCCTCTGAGCTCTGCTAATTAGACATAGAAGAGAAAGGGCAGGGATATTGCTTAACACTGTAAATTCATATTCAATACCAATCATTTCCTGCTGAAACAATACGTGTCATGTGATATAATTACTGCAGCCCACCACATTAGTGCTGCACAGTATTTGAAAAAAACTGGCATTGCAATATTTTATTTATGTATTGCGATTTGAAAACATTTTAACCAGATGACTTAAATAGCTCTATTTGGAAAGAATGAATCATTCTAGAATAACTGGGGTGATTTTGCATCAGCAGAGCCAATAATAAACAATTTACAAGCATAATTAAATACAAAGACACAAACCAAATAAACAGTGCTTTATGTTTTTCAGGTAAGTCTAACAGCAGTCAGGTATAGAAACTGAATAATCAAATGTAAAATAACACTGCATAAATTCAATATAATTAATCTTTGTTAAACTACAAAAGTGATTTTTTCTTTGTATTTTGTTTGATTAACATTAATGACACAGCAGCAGCAGGAATATTAGGCTGCCGTCACTTTAAGGCAGAGTGCATGGATCAAAAAGAATGATACGCATCCGTTTTCCTTCTCAATTGTTTATGTTCACATAAGCCATAAGCAACTTTGTTTACGAGGATACTCCCTGAGACGGGCATTTTGACAATTTTGTGTGTATTTGTCCATTCAAGCACATAAGACAATGGAATTCGGTGTTTGCGAGTTCAGAATTGAGTTCTCTTTTTTGTGTCATCTTGAAGAAATCTTCTTGTGTCTTCTTAAATGTATGTTTTGAGTATGTCATTTTGATATTTTTGGGGGGTACCTAGTCAAAAATGAGTCGGCGCACGACTCTCACAGTGCATTATGGGTATTCTCTAGCCATTGAGTGCACATCAGTTGTACACTCGTTATTGTGGTGCATTATGGGATTGAGTGAGTGCACTTGATGACGTACACTATGGTTTGGGACACCACTACAAATGGCTGTCCCCTCAAATAATGCCCTATTTAAGGGTATAGGGGGCGATTTCGAACACAGACCTGGTAACCAAACTTTAATCAGTTGTTGATTGGATTGAGGTAGATCGGCTGAATGTGAGATTGCAATCGTTTGTAAGAAAGGGCGGGCTTTAAGCAGACTAAATGATTGGAGAAATCTTGCATACATCACCAATAAGAAGTCTGTTGTTTCACAGGAAGATCAAGATACAACATTTTGATTAAAAATTAAGGTAAAAAAATACTTCTATAAAACCTATGAATGGATAAATTGTTCCCAATAAGAGAAACGTCATGCATTTGGAAAATAGTGTGAATTTTCATTTCATGACAGTAGTTTGGCATATTTTTTCATGATCAATTCTTAGAAAAAAAAGGTCATGTGGTGTGGTGTAAGCAATGTGCAATAATACGCTATAAAAAACTAAAACAAATTATATCATGAAGAGAATCCCTGAAGTCCAACATGACTGTGTGCCAAGGTCAGTAAGTCTCTTAAATATTAGATCATTTTCCCTTTTTATCACCAATAACAAACAGGAAGAGAAGAAAGAAAAATCAGAAGAAAGCAGCCGTCTCTCAAAGGACACATTTATAAAGAGAAACCTCAAATATTTGGTCCCTCAGGTATGATGATCCCAATGCTTCATTAAAGCAGTGATGTTCTCTGTTAGCATACTGTGACATGAGAAAGTGCTGACTTAAAAACAAACAAACGAACAAACAAAAAAAATCTCTTTTTTTGTGTCTTCTTGCACTTGTATGGTTTAAAATCGAACATTTAAACTGTCTGGATCTAAAACACGTGCATATGATTTATCTGAGAATAAATCATACAATACAATTCATACACAAATCATACACACAATTAATCAGAGGATCACATGTGTTTCGAACCATGGTGCAACTATGATCCATACACGTGACATCACACATCCTGCGACGTGACCACCGCTGATGAGCACATCATGATATCATGCAGCCCTACACCACATTTCCTCTTAGTGTCCTTTATCTTTCTTTCTCACATTCATAAACCTCATCCATCACAACCAGGCAAAATTAAACCATGCTTTTCTAAAGATCCAGAGCCTTGCAATTAATTTTCAATTTGTTTTGTAGAAGTCCGAAACACTTGCACCAATGCTTCTGTTACGCAGAGCTGTACCTCTTATGTGAGCATTGTGAATTCTGCGAATGGGCAGCAAAATAAATGTGCGACGTGATACAGATCTCAGTGTTCCTGCTTATATAAACACATAATGATCAAACCAAACAAGAGAGATGTTGACCCATCACTTAAAATTGACTCTGTATATGGAAATGAAATACACATTTACATGTGTGCACACAGTAACACATAACCACAGACATCAGTACCCAGCAGTTTCCTTCCTGTACCAGATTATCCATGTACCCGGTTTCACACTCATCTCACCATTGCTTTCCTTACTTCGTAAACAACACACACTCACTCTCCAACCCTAAACTCCCCCCTCCATCTCAATACACACCTGCAGAGCATACAAAATGACAATAACATCCTCTCTATACTATGAAAGAATAAGAGGAGAGAGAGAGTGCAGGTGTTCACGTGTTCAGGAGAGGGTGGAGGTGGCCTACTTTTAGGAGCAAAAAGCAGCATGATAGACTATGTGTATTTTTAAGTGTGTGTTGTGAGACAGGGATGCCAAGGATGTGCATTCATACATGGTGCGTTTCCATTCAAATGAGGAGGAAATGTGTCTGGAGCTAAATCTATGCAACTGTGTGTGCAGGATTTTTTTCCCCTTCAAAACTTATTTAACCATTTATAGGAAAGGAAATTATAAATTACTTATAAACAACAAATTTGGGTCAACGAGACAAGACTCGTGTCTGGATCTGTTAATTTATTCAAAGATACATTAAATGTATGTTTTTTGAGTATGTCATTTTGATATTTTTGGGGGGTACCTAGTCAAAAATGAGCCGGTGCGCTACTCTCACAGTGCATTATGGGTATTCTCTAGCCATTGAGTGCACATCAGTTGTACACTCGTTATTGTGGTGCATTATGGGATTGAGTGAGTGCACTTGATGATGTCCACTATGGTTTCGGACTCAAATAATGCCCTATTTAAGGGTATAGGGGGCGATTTCGAACACAGCCCTGGTAACCAAACTTTAATCAGTTGTTGATTGGATTGAGGTAGATCGGCTGGATGTGAGATTGCAATCGTTTGTAAGAAAGGGAGGGCTTTAAGCAGACTAAATGATTGGAGAAATCTTGCATTCATCACCAAAAACAAGTCTGCTGTTTCACAGGAAGATCAAGATACAACATTTTGATTAAAAATCAAGGTAAAAAAAATACTTCTATAAAACCTATGAATGAATAAATTGTTCCCAATAAGAGAAACGTCATGCATTTGGAAAATAGTGTGAATTTTCATTTCATGACAGTAGTTTGGCATATTTTTTCATGATCATTTCTTAGGGAAAAAAAGGTTGTGTGGTGTAAGCAATGTGCAATAATACGCTATAAAAAACTAAAACAAATTATATCATGTAGAGAATCCCTGAAGTCCAACATGACTGTGTGCCAAGGTCAGTAAGTCAGTAAGTTAGATCATTTTCCCTTTTTATCACCAATAACAAACAGGAAGAGAAGAAAGAAGCCGTCTCTCAAAGGACACATTTATAAAGAGAAACCTCAAATATTTGGTCCCTCAGGTATGATGATCCCAATGCTTCATTAAAGCAGTGATGTTCTCTGTTAGCATACTGTGACATAAGAAAAAAAAAAAGAAAAAAAAATAGTGGGAATCTTCTAAAGACAGAAGCTCAGAGGCTTTAAGGTCAAAGTTTTCCATGGAAATGCAGGACAGCAGGATGCAACTCCAACAGCTGGATTTTAGAGTCACATTAAAGCAGGGATCCAGACTAACATTTGAGAGCAGAAGCACCGCTGCCACTAAGTTCTACAGATGGTGGCACCAGCACCTGATGTGGTAGCACTGGGGGTGGCAGGGTTTTTAAATCATAAAATGAATATGATTTTGCATTAAAAAGTTCAGTAACTAATAATATTACATGCTTATTTCTTTGGAAATGCACATTTGACAGTAAAGCACTGAGCTTGAGTTGAGATGCAGATAAAATTAAAAGGGTTAGTTCACCCAAATGAAGTTTCCATCATCAAGTACTCACCCTCATGTTGTTCCACACCCTTAACACCCTCGTTCATCTTCAGAACACAAATTAAGATATTTTTGATGAAATCTGAGAGTTTTTTTATCTCCATAAAAAGCAATGAAATGACCACATTCAAGGTCCAGAAATGTAGTAAAGACATAGTTAAAAGTCAACGTGACAACAGTGGTTCAACCTTAATTTTATGACGTGACGAGAATACTTTTTGTACCTTTTGTAACTTTTTTTTTCTTCCCTGTTACACAGTTGGCACAGTGCAGCGCTTCCGTGTTCATGTCCGAACACAGTCTCATTATTGGCCGGCTCCTGCGTCAGCATCACATGCATGCGTCGTGGTGCTTATGTTATCAGATTTGGTCAATACTGAAAGTGCAAAGCACTTGAAAGTCCTTGAAAAAAGTGCTTGAATTTCACTCTGAAAAGGCTGTACGAACCATGAAATTAATGTACAAACATTTCACTATTTCTGCCACAATATCATGGTTACAGTTAGCATTAAAGGTGCCCTAGAATTAAAAACTGAATTTATCTTGGCATAGTCAAATAACAAGAGTTCAGTACATGGAAATGACATACAGTGAGTCTCAAACTCCATTGTTTCCTCCTTCTTATATAAATCTCATTTGTTTAAAAGACCTCCGAAGAACAGGCGAAACTCAACATAACACCGACTGTTACGTAACAGTCAGGATCATTAATATGTATGACCCCAATATTTGCATATGCCAGCCCATGTTCAAGGCATTACACAAGGGCAGCCAGTATTAACGTCTGGATCTGTGCACAGCTGAATCATCAGACTAGGTAAGCAAGCGAGGAAAACAGCGAAAAATGGCAGATGGAGCAATAATAACTGACATGATCCATGATATCATGATATTTTTAGTGATATTTGTAAACTGTCTTTTTAAATGTTTCGTTAGCATGTTGCTAATGTACTGTTAAATGTGGTTAAAGTTACCATCGTTTATTACTGTATTCACGGAGACAAGAGCCGTCGCTATTTTCATTATTAAACACTTGCAGTCTGTATAATTCATAAACACAACTTCATTCTTTATGAATCTCTCCAACAGTGTAGCATTAGCTGTTAGCCACGGATCACAGCCTCGAATTCATTCAGAATCAAATGTAAACAATATAACAGTATACAATACTCACATAATCCGACGCATACATGCCGCATGCATGACGAACACTTTGTAAAGATCAATTTTAAGGGTTATATTAGCTGTGTGAACTTTGTTTATGCAATGTTTAAGGCAAGTGCGAGCTCCGTGGGCGGAGAGCACGCAATTTAAAGGGACCGCAACCTGAATCGGCGCATTTCTAATTATGCCCCAAAATAGGCAGTTAAAAAAATTAATTAAAAAAAAAAAAATATGGGGTATTTTGAGCTGAAACTTCACAGACACATTCAGGGGACACCTTAGACTTATATTACATCTTGTAAAAAAACATTCAATGGCACCTTTAAATGCATGGTGAATGTTGGTGATTTGTGGAATGAAAAGCCTTCTATAAACTTCTTCATTCATGCACAATATTTCTCCTGGTTTCAACATCAGTGCTGTTTGATCTGATATGGTTTATAACAGAGAATTCTGCACCGAATTTGAAATAATCTCACTAGATCTCGCAGCGATGTTATTAGTAATGCAGCGAATTCAAACCCTTCCTCACTGGATCTCCCAGCACAGTGTAGTAACGGTGTTGCGTCGTCGAGATCGGCCAGTTTGAATAAGAAGAGCGGTTTCATTACACTTTCGTTTGCCATTTGATGTTTTTCCATATGCAACAGAAATGGCAACTCTTATCATTTGGGAAAATGTTGCGGTCGCACCAGTGCCACTTTTAAAAATTTAGTCACAACGGCAAAAAAAAAAAAAAAAAAAAGTCACAAAATGCGACCATTTGCTCATAGTCTGGAGCCCTACTAAAGCCAGTGTGAAACATCTGTGGTCTCACTGATTTATGCAAAACAAAACTCTCAAATACTTAGTCGAGACTGACGTTGGAAATTAGGCAAATTAGGCTTCAAACTGAGTTTTTCAGTTACACCAAGTGTCAAGCGTGTTCTCTAAGACTCACGGTAACAAACATTAGTCTGTCTGTTTAGGGTTGGTTGGGGAGATTGAGTCATTCTGCTGTTGTCTACAGGCAAAATGACAATCAAGCCTTTCATTCATAGGCCCTTCTGTGATTTCATTGGCTACTATACATTCAAATTCAAAATAACAGTCTTGTTTTCTCAACTCACATCATCTGGCAGACTTTTCCCAAACAAGTGAATTTACTCACAATTCTGCCACACCAGAAACATTTAACACTCATTACACAAGACGCAATGGTTTTGATCGGCATGGCTGATGAATTATTCTATATTTTTCTACAAATCTGGCGCCAAGTGTTAATGTGTCATGCCCCAGAGGTGTGTGTAGTGGAAGAGAAGCAAGCCACCAATCACGCATGTTCAAACAGGGGTGAAGACGAGCACAAACCTCTCCTGAAACAGAGGAGAACATGGTTGGGAAAATCAACCTTTATTGAAGGCTGTTTGCACAATACTGTTAACTGTGATGTTATTTATCACAACGTGCACTATACAGTATTTCATAAAGAATGAGAATGAAACATTAGAGCTCATCCAAACATACTAAAATTAATCCATTCGTCATGTGTTCAGCTCAACTGCGCAACACTTTAAAACCAAAGAAAAAGACCTGAATGAGTTTCGTAGAATGTGCATAAGAACAAGAGGTTAAAGGTGATGTTTTTGAGGGGTGAAATCTTGATTTTTAGTTGTTTTAGCTTATTTAATTTTGTCTTATTTTTAATAATTTGAAGTTGAGGCACCATTGAAAGTTTGCTGAGGCCAGTACTGGGCTGGGTTGAGAACCACTGATCTAAACAAACATTTAAATATGACATCAATATGTCAGACCAGGTTGATGTCAATGACGTCAAATGTCACTGATTATTGCGTGTCTTGTGACCAAACACCATTGAGGTCAAACCAGCCACAACACATCTTGACATCATATTTGAATGTACACAATTTTTTACTATTTATGAATAATCATTTTCAGTGAACGACTTCACAAAGAATTTCTGTCTGTTCTTTACATAACGCTACATCCTAAAAAATGCTGGGATAAAAACAACATAAGTTGGGTCGAAAATGGACAAACCCAGCGATTGGGTTGTTTTAACTCAGTGGTTGGGTTAAATGTTTGCACAACCTGCTGGGTAGTTTTATTTAACTCAACTATTGTTTAAAAATTACTGTATTTCTTGCTTAAAATGAACCCAAAATATGTTGGGAATTAACATGTATTAATATGTTTAATAAATGAACATTTATTAATAAGTTTAATGAATAATAATTAAACAATTGCATATTAATAAATGTTCACCTTTTGATTATTATTGTTTCCTCTAGTAATTATGTGTCTGATTTTCAATTTCCAACCTATTTTGGGTTCATTTTAAGCCAGACATATAGTCATTTTTAAACTATAGTTGAGTTAAATAAAACTGCCCAGCACTTTGGGCAAACATTTAACCCAACTGCTGGGTTAAAACAACCCAATCACTCCATTTTCAATCCGACTTTGGTTGTTTCTAACCCAACATTTTTTTTTAAGAGTGTATCATACAGCTTCAGAATATGTTAAACGAGTCAAACGGACTACTTTTATTATATTGTGGTAGTGATGTTTCATTACTTCTGTCCATCTCCTTTCATGGGCATAGTATTGGAAAGAGCTACACGAACATTCTTCAACATTTCTCCTTTTGTCTTTCACGGAAGAAAGTAAGTCACATGTTTGGAACCTTGTGGAGATGAGTAAGCATGACATAATAATTTTCACTATCCTTTTGATTTTCCATTTCTTTCCTAGTCTCAGCTCACAGATTTTCTCAATGAGAGAAAATCTTTATACACAGATATGAAGAAAAAAGACCTGGGATAGACAGATGAAGGCTGCCAGAGAAAGGGTAACCTTGTCACAATGGATGAATAGAGAGGGGAGGTAACCTTGCAAATTGGGTGCAGGGATGAAAGCCGGAGCTGCATTGACTGAATGACCTCAGACACGGATGAGATTATGAGGCCAGCAGGTGAAAAACACCAATACACCAGCACATGCGTGTGTTTGTGTGCGATAGAGTGAGCAATATAGAAAAGTGTGCACACACACCTCATTTATGTAGCCCATAAACACACTGTTCTCACTTCACAGACAGCGGATGAGCACATTTATCAATCCACACTGAGAGAACAAAGAGCCTGTGAGAGAGCTGTCCTCACTCTGTCCACTGAGGATCGATAGGCCAATAGACTGGGGAAGAGGATGTGCTTTTAAAAAGTGACACCCGAGGACAAGCGCTGAGGCTGTCTGTATGGCCATGACACGCTTTTGACTCACTTTCAGTGCCAAGGAAATGAGCCATTAGAGGTGGCAGTGTGTACAGTACAGTTTATTTAAAGGAATAGTGAGAAAATAAATGAAAATTCTGTCATTATTTACTCGTCTTGCTTTCATTCCAAACCTTTGTGTGGTTATTTATTAATTTATTTATTTTTCAGGTCTGATTAAAATTTTTGATTCTGAACAGTTCATACACAAATATGACTGATTCCACAAAAATCTAATTTCATTTCAATGTCTCATGCACCTTTTATACCGAAATATGTATTCCTAGTGCCAGACTTGGTTCTCTGCCAAGGGTTGAACTATTTTTTTCTGGCCTGGAACCTCAATTTCTGTAACAGTTTGAGAAGTGGCATAGACAAGGAATCATGTCACTGGAAATGAGACTTCAGTGATTCAGTCTCAGCGGTTCTCGAGTTCTCTTTCGCACTTGAACAAACAATCACACACAGAATTATGGCAAAATGCCAGTTTTGTGGAGTATCCTCATAAGAGCAGTCTTAAATGAGTTCAATAATGTCTTAAATGAACAAAGAGTTGTGAGGAAATGAGATGCACATCAGATCCACATCATGTTCGACAGCGGCAGCTCTTAAAGTGACAGCAGCCTAATAAAGCTGTTGCTGTGAACAAAGATAATAGGGAAAATTGTAGATTTAATAAGGATTAATCTATATTTCATTTATAATTTATGCAGTGAAGACTGTAAAGTGTTTGATTTATTATAATGGGTTTATGTGAAGATTGTTTTAACCCTTGTGCGGTCTTCGGGGTCTTTTTGACCCGCAAATGATGTTTGCTCAAATAAACAAAAAATGTTCTCTTTGTCCAAATGGCATGAGACTTTGTACGGTGGTTAACACTTTTAAGATCTACAAATAAAGTGATATCTTGTTTTTATGTTATTGTAAAAAAAAATAGTTACGTTCGTGGTCTTCGGGGTCTCTGGAGACCCCAGGCAACAAAATGTAATTTTGTAACAATAATATATTTTTTAAAAACCAATGTAATTTTACTCTGTTTATTAATGTTTTTTCTCAACATTTGTGCAGTTTTTGGAGGATTCGCAATATCTTTTAAATTTATATAAATAAATTAAATAGGTTTTTATGCATAAACAGCTTATGTAAATTTCACTTTATAAAAGGCCCAGATTTCTAACTTTCATTCATGTGGATAACATGGATAATTTGACATGGTTTAGTGTAAGATTTTTGCCCATCTTTTGAAAAATGCAGTTTTAAAAGTAAAAAAAAAACATCACTTTTACCAGTAGATGGCCGCAGAGCTCCACTATTTGCTATGTGTTATTTGAATAACTAAAAAGACATCTTTTCACAAGTTTTTTTTCAGTTGGATTCATATCTAAATGTCATGAAATCACAATTATAACAATAAAAATTACTTTGTCAAAGTTCAGCATTTTTTGTGCAGGGCAAAATCAGTTTTTCAATAATAATTTTATAATAAAAATAATAAAATAATAAAATAAATCATTTTTATTTTTGTGTGCGTGTGTGTGTGTGTGTGAGCATGTCCATTTTGTATTGGGGATGTTTTTTGCATTTTTGGAAGTGTGCCACTTCATTTCTGTCTGTGTGTTGTGCATTGTTTCTGATTTTGAGAATGGATTTTGTCCAGTTTCTAAGTGGGGTCTCTGGAGATTACATTATTGATGACATTATTGAAAAACTGATTTTTTTTTTTTAGTACAAAAAATGCTAAACTTTGACAAAAAGTCATTTTTATTGTTATAATTGTGATTTCATAACATTTAGATATGAATCCAACTGAAAAAAAAAAAAAAAAAAAACTTGTGAAAAGACGTCTTTCAGTCATTGAAATAGCACATAGCATATAGTGGAGCTCTGCAGCCATCTACTGGTAAAAATGATATTTTCTTTTACTTTTATAACTGCATTATCCAAAAGATGGGCAAAAATCTTACACTAAACCATGTCAAATTATCCATGTAATCCCCATGAATGAAAGTTAGAAATCTGAGCCTTTTATAAAGTGAATTTTACATAAAACTGCTTTTGCATAAAAACCTATTTAAAAAAAAATAAATAAAAAATAATTTATTTATATAAATATAAAAGATATCAAAAATCCTCCAAAACCTGCACAAATGTTGAGTAAAAACATTAATAAACAGAGTAAAATTAAATTGTTTTTTAAAAAATATATTATATTGTTACAAAATTACATTTTGTTGCCTGGGGTCTCCAGAGACCCCAAAGACCACGAGTGTAGTCCCCCAAACGAAGACCGCACAAGGGTTAAGTTCACTTAAATTAAAAGTAGATAGTAGATATATTTTAAGCCTAATAAATGTTGAAATTGATTAATTTCATAGGAGACATCAGTAGTAGTATTAGTATCAGTAATACTGGGCTTCATTCATAAAAAGATGCTGTTAAATATTTAAAATATACTGTCTTTAAGTTGTTTCTACATTAATTTGGAGAGTAACTGTGAAATGATTACAATATACAAATATTAAAAACTACAATATTTCACAATTACAATTAATCACAATTAATCACAGAAAAAAATGTGAAGCATGTTGGTAACCAAACAGTTGTGGTGCAGACGACATAACTAAATAAATAAACTGGTGTGAGAGCTAATATATTTATCATTATAGTTAACGTTTTTAGTGTGAACGCTCTTCAATTATCTGGGATAAGGCATCTTGCTCACTGCCATAATGGTGACAATCTCAGTGTTCAGATCATGTGGGGTTTGAATCCACAATTTTAGTTACCAACCCAATCTCTAAAACCATATAAAAGATTCAAGCTACAAACAATGAAGTCATGGGTGGTATTTTATTAAGCTGGCAGGCTCTACTTTTAAACAGTTCATGTTCTTGTTTGGCGAAAGTCTGCCAATAACCAAATGAATCATCGAAATAGCTGCTTAATAATGATCTTAAAATGTACAAGAAACAGTGACACTGCCTGCAGAGACTCACTGCAGAGGTTCTCGCCCTCCATCCTCCCATTTCCTGTCTTAGACTCCATGCAGAGATTCATGTGTCAGTAATTAAGAATAGCATGAAACATGCTTTGTAAGGAAAGTGAGGGAGGGGAGAAAAGGATGTTCTAGAGAGGTTAAGGTCAAAAGGGTAGAGAACTGGGGCCCATTTACCCTGACAAGGAAAGGGTGGTGTGTGTGTGCGTGTGTGTGTGTGTGTGTGTGTGTGTGAGTGAGTGGACATCTTACAAATAGATGTCAGCAGGAAAGCAAAATGAAGTGGAGGATGTCCTTAATTGCTCTGTCTGTCTCTGAAGTGATGATTTTGCACTCAACAAACATCAAGATATCTTGCCTGTCTGAATTCTACATGCATGTACAAAACCATGTGCACTAAAAGTTAGGAATCAATAATGTTTTTGAAAGAGGTCTCTTCTGCTCACCAAGGCTGCATTTATATATAGTAAAAACAGTTATATTGTTAAATATTATTACAATTTAAAATAACTCTTTTCTATTTGAATATATTTAAAATCTGAATGGTCAGCAGCCATTACTCCAGTCTTCAGTGTCACATGATCCTTCAGAAAATATTCTAATATATGCTGATTTGGTGCTCAAGAAATATTTCTTATTTTTATCAACTTTTAAACAGTTTTTGTGGCTTAATATTTTCGTTGAAACCATAATACACTACCATTCAAAAGTTTGGGGTAAGTAGGATATAAAAAAGAAAAGAAAAAAAAAATTAATAGTTTTATTAGGCAAGGATGCATTAAAGTTCAATTCAAAAGAGTAAAGACATTTATAATGTTAGAAACGATATCTATTTCAAATAAAGCATCCCGAAAAATCATGGTTTCCATAAAAATATTAAACAGCACAACTGTTTTCAACATTGATAAGTTAACAATAATAAATGCATCACTAAATCAGCATATTAGATTATGTGACACTAAAGATTGGACTGACATTTTAAAATATATTAAAATAGAAGTCAGTTACTTTAAATTGTAAAATATTTCACAATGTTATTGTTTTTACAGTATTTTTAATCAAATTAATGCAGGTGAGCATAAGAAACTTTTGACAAGAAGTGTACACGAGATTACACAAATTAAATCAAAAGTGTCTCTATTTCAATCTAATTTACCCATGAAATGTGCTTGCTTAAACCACCACGTTGAGGAAAAGACGCAACTGCGATTAGCATGACTCATCTGCATATCAACTGCCTTTAGCTTGTTCATCCCAGGTGGTTAAACCAAGTGTGACCTGCGTTGGGGGTAATGCATTACAAGTAACATGAGTTACGTAATCAGTTTACTTGGTTTAATCACCTGGCATTGCGCGTCCTTATATTATACATTGCCGAATGTGGTGTTACAAGTAACGGCAGTTATGTAATCAGATTACTTTTTTCAATAACTAGTAAAGTAATACATTACTTTTAAATTTACAACAAAATATCTGAATTACTTTTTCAAATACGTAACATATGACAGTACTTGACACCTCCCTGATATCAACACATGATTCTGCAAGTAACAGCATAACAGCTCAGATGCCAGCTACAGACCCATTAAAGGTGGGGTAAGTATTTTTTCAACAACGCTGTTGGACATTGTTGATATCTGAAATCAACCCAAACAAACCCACCCCTCTCTTCACTGCTCCGCCTCCAAAACTCACACTCCAATCCTAAAGGTGATGATACACAAGGCAACTTTTTGAGCAATGTTGCCTGGGCAATTTCCCACCGAGAATGAGCAACAAATTTATATCTAGATTCGTTAGATCGGTCGTGGGCAATTTTTTGAGATCCCCCAATCAGAATGTTAGCAGCCGATCACGTGATTGGTTTGAAGATTTCAGAAAAAAATTCAAACAAAGATGGCGGCCTCTCAGCGGCAGTGGAGCGGAGAAAAGGGGTGTGAACTTATATCTTTTTAAGCTAGTAAGTTGTCATGCGTCAAGCCAAAACAGGGAATTTACCTCATATAATGCTTAAAATAGCAACAACTGTCCAAAGTAATGCATGTAAGCTGTAATTAAGCCATCGAATGTTTTCAGTAAAATACTAAAAAGACAGAGCCCATTTAACGTCTGTAGTAGCGTAGGCTGTAGGGCGTATGGCACATAAATGTAGCTTTTGACACGATCGACGCGGGTTTGAATCCGCCTTTTGCCGAACTCGCTCTTCTCCCTTTTCCTATCAAAAATCAGATCGGAAAAGCATTTATTTTTAATTAAAATGAAGAAAATATTTGAAAAGTTGAAATGAAGTGCCTAACAAGTGTTTATAATAAAGTATTTATTGGGTTGGCAATAGATTTGCTCCTCTCTGATTAGTTGCTTCCAACTGTCCGTTGCCCTAATTAGTTGCCCTGTGTCTCATCAGGTTGCCCGTTGACAGCAACATTGCTCAAAAAGTTGCCCCGTGTATCATCACCTTAACTCTCACTATCTGGCCTCTGTTACACATGCAACAGCTGATGTACAACAAAATGCTTCACGAAAAATGAAGCGCAGATGAATGAACGACAAGGGAGAGTAAATACACAAGAGTAAATACAAACAAGTGTTCGTTGTTAGTCGCCAACAGCACAGCAGCTCCAGACAATCAAAACCGTGTTACTCACGTGCGGGATCAAAGCAGCCTCCACATCTGTTTTCAGGCCTTCCCGCTTCGCTCTCTCCAGCTCTGGAAAGCTTTTCTAATATCAACACTGGTCCTAAAGCGCTTGCCCAGTCATAAACCTTCATTCCAGTGATATTCTTTTGAGCTGTTTTGTATTGTGTCTCATCATCTCTCTTTCTGCGATTTTTTCCCTCCTAAAATCTCACTCTCCTCAACCGCCATACACCCCCTTATGCAGATTGGTTAGACATTTGTTGTTGGTGTCGACTTCCAAACAGTGTTGTTGAAAAAATACATACCCCACCTTTGAACCACTCAAAAGGTCAAAAATAAGTCAACACTGTATGATCAGCACTGGAAATCCTGGCACACGTTAGTCTCCACTTCACAGCAAGGAGAATTGATTCTGACTCATCTAAACTCACATATACATTAAACCCCAAGACACAGCTGATCGATCGCTTCACCTCTCTCGCCCGTGTGATTAACGAATGGGAAACTAAATAGGTTTTCACCACAAAAGCCTTTAAATTAGTGCTTCCTGCTTACATGCCCTTGATGTTAAAGGTTTTATTTCTGCATCTCTGAAGGTTTTAAATTTCTTACATGAAAATAGGCAATAATTCAGACATAGAGAGATGGAACTATCATAATAAATAATAAAAAAAGTATCATTAAATAAATGAAGTTGAAAAGAAAACACTAATTAAGCACTTTCGCATATTCTTTTGTATTTATAAGAAAAAAAATACTGCTAATTAATATTAATATTTGAAAACATCATGTTGTGCAACCAACTCGCAGAAACAAAAACACAGGAAATGATATCATAGAAATAATCATGAATACACATCATATTTTTGCCCCCTAAATGTTCACATTCACTTAAGACATAACCAACAATGTTTACATGAATACTCCCCAATACAGATATTTTGAAATAATTTAGTGTGTATCCGACGGTTCAAGTGCAATAAAGAGAACTGAATTTAGGATTGCATGCTGTCTGAGAGAAATGGCTTCTGTGCGAAACATCATACAATCAATATATAATAAGAGTAGCCTACTTTATTTACAATAAATCAGCATATTAATATGTATTATAGGCCTATTTAATTAATTTTAAAAAAAAAAATGTTTTTTTTTTTTATGCATCGATGCAGAATCGTTCACATCTGCATCAAGATGCATCGTAAAAACGATTATATTCCACAGCTCATGTGTTTTAAACCAGACTTACAAAAGATTTTTAAAACTTGTGCACAATCTTATTTGCCATCAGGATATTACAAACGAATATGTTCAAATAAATAAATCTCTTACCAAGTGTGTCTTTGAGATTTTTCACCAGAGAACCTTTCTTCAGACTGTTCTTGCGTTCAACATAATTGGACGGAACATAGCCCGTTCTGTTGGATGCATTTCGCACTCGCCACCACGTTTTTGAGTCATCGAGAAGCCACAAACGCTCATTTTTCCTAATGTCAAGTTCCTGGTCTTGCTGTGCCGTATAGTCCCACTTGGCAATAACAATCGCCTCCTCTGACATCTTTCATGGAGTCCCTCTGAAAAATAAATAAAAGAAGAAATTAGAATCCCCACCCATTCCAAAAGATAAATGTACAAAAAAGCAAAGAATATAATGCATACATGCCATAAAAAAAAGCAGATTGTCAGCAGTCAAGACAAACGACTAATGGAGAGTCCTGGACTCATGAACAGCCACGCAAACTAGTGAGCAGCTCTTGCTCTGTACAGGCTATCCCTAGACACTGAGCAGCAACCGCAGGAGTGACATGACGGATCAAGAGCCCTGCTAGCCTGGAGTTGAAGCTTGTTTCTGAATGAATGTCTCTAAGTGTGCGAGTCTCTTTCTCTCTCTCTCTCTCTCTCTCTCTCTCTCTTTCTCTCTCTCTCACACACACACACATACACACACACACACACACACACACACACACACACACAACATGAGGGCTAAAATCTACACACTCCACACTAACAGCAGCCTTGGCCCTCAAACAGCTTTTAAAACCTTTCCTTTTCACCTTACCATCTTAAACACAGTAAATTATTCAGCAGATACAATAAAGGAGAGAGAAAAAAGGGAGATATTGAAAGAAAAGAAGAAAGTGGATAATCATGTTTCGGAATACTATAAGGAATGAATTAATTAAATCCATGTGAAAACAAAAGACAAAAGGAAATATAGCTTTAAAGCATTAGTTCATCCAAAAATGAAAATTCTGCCCATGTCCTTCCAAAGTGATTAACATTATCAATCTTCAAAAAGTATATCAAGACATTGTAAAAAACAATCCATTGGCTATGAATCAAGTAGCTTATACAAGTCTTCTGAAGAAACACAATGCTTTATATGAAGAACATTTTAAGTTTTTATTTGCATACGAACATTGATGAACGCACATACATAGAGCACATCAAATATGGTAAACAGAAGCTCAAATATGCATGCTTAATGCATGATAGAAAAAACCTCATTTGTTCTTGTGCATCAAGCAAGAACGCTTGAGGCAAATGTTTGACAAGTCTGAGAGAAAATGGAAGAATCTGTTTAAAGAAATATAACAATAAAATGAAAAATGTTTTGTAGATTTTAGTTAGGGCTGGACGATTTTTACTTTTTTTCCCCGATCAATTCGATTTTTAAGTTTTGCCGCGATTTTATTATTTTTAAATTGAGAAATTGCATTTTAAATAAAAATGATAGCAAACGTTACAATTAGACATGTTGACAATACAGCAATGATAACCGTTAAGAAAAGAAAATGATCACAGAACACAGTCTTAAAAAAATCACACGAGTTGAACTTTTTTTTTTTAACTTGACCGCAAGACACAAGTGTGACAAAAACATAACATAAAAACAATAGCACAATGGAATGCAAAACCTGTAGAGAACTACTACTGTATGTTTGCATGAAGCATATTACTGGTGTTATTTATTGCCATTACTTTTTGGCTAAGAAATATTTAGCATATTTTTTATTTTATTTTATATTATTTCTGAGTAAATAGGATATGTTTATGATAAGTTTGTACAACATTTGCCTTTATATTTCATGCATATTTTCTGCAAAGATATTTAACAAATAACATTTAATTTGTTTTACATTTATGCCATGTTGATCACTTCAGATGTGGTGCACTTGGAATACAACTTTTTTTAACCAGATTGTTAATAAAGAGAATGTTAGTTGAATAATATTGTAGTTACGTTTTTTAAGTTGACTAGTTAAACATTGAGAGAAAAAAAAATAATAATAAAATAATATTTTTTTTCCATATTGACCAGCCCTAATTTTAGTCTTTCGTTTCTGTTACATATGCATGGTTGGGTGGGCTAATTTTCCACCACAGATTATATAAAACGTATTTTGTAACATAAAAAGATAATGCAAGAGTGCTGCACGGGGTGTAAATTCAGTCTCGGTGCTCTTTGGATACGAGGGAAATTTTTTTACTTGTAATAGTAGGTAATCCAAGGCACTCGAATCAAGCAAAAAGTAATGTTAAAAAGCCTTTATTTCATCTTGGCTGTTACTTAAAAACAGGTGATACACACAAGCTGCACACCTACGCGTTGCGGCTACTGCCTTCATCAGGGTGTGAACAGCAAACACATTGAAAGTTCATCTTGAGCAGCAGTTAATTAGTCTAATAACAATCACCTGGTTATGCTACTTCAGGGAAACAGGAGTGAAAGAATTTTAAAGATTACATATCATTTTATATCAAACACTGTATACACCATAAATGAAATGAAAAAAGAGAAAGAGAAAAAAAAACATAAGTATCACAATACTAATGGTGTCTCAAATCAAGTAACATTATAATTTTTATTTCTAAAATACAAAGATCATTCAAACATTTTGTTACAAAAAAGGTACAAAGTCTAATTCCCCATTTTGTAACATATTCTATTAAATTACTAAGTGACATGATCCAAACACCAAATAACTTTTCCAACACTGGGAGATTTTTCATGTTGTGAGTATACTTTATAAAAGTGAAAGAAAAAAACAAAAAAACAAATCTACCAGTGCAGAGTTCTGTTGCATAATCCAATGTTTTTATCTGTGTAAAATAATGTTATTAATGTTCTAATTTTTTATTTTTGTGCCTCTTTTACAATGTTGGCCTGCTAAATGTTGAATGGATCCAATCCATGTTCAATGAAAATGATTTGATAATGCAGCAATAAACTAGCTAGTATACCTTCATGCATGTGTTTTTGAACTTTGCTAATTTAAAACATGATCAAAACAGTTCAAATAAGTGAGCAAGTGACAAATATTGGTATTCGAATCTGCCCATAGTTATTTAATCAAATCTGTATTGTAATGATAAAATAATGCCTAGTTCCTAGGTTAATCAATTAAGTATGAGATATCAAATATTTAGCAACATCAAAAAAATGCTGTCTTTAATAAGTATGCACCTCTCCTCAACACCACCTGCCACTGAGTATCAAGTAATCATGGTTCATGACTTAACTACAGCTTATTGGCCCAAAACCATTGGATCAACCTGTACTTGTTAAGCTATTTCTTTAAAAACAAGTGGCATTCCCTCAGACTTCCTCATATGTGTGTTTGAGAGAGTGTGGCAGTGAAAGAGGCTTTATAGCACCATGATGGCACTGTGACAGTGCTGCTTTCTGCTCCAGGGAAACTCAGTAAGTTGATGTCCAATTACTCTGACAGCTGCCACACACAAACACAGATGCAGGCTGAGCTCCAGTCAGACACTTCATGATACTGTACACAAAGCCACTTCATCATTAAATCCTGCTGCTCATCCATAATGCCAGCACAAAATTACCAAATTCAAGCGTGTTAAAGAGACGGGCCGACCGTAACGCCACAAATCACAGGTTTTGTTAACCACTGTTAGGTTCAGATATGAAATGACAGCTTACAAAAGACTTTAGAAGTTTAAGTGCTAACAAACACAGCAGTAACCTTCCAAAACCACTCTCTGCTGTTCCCAGTGGAGTAGGGAAACCTGTCAACTCACAGATAAAGCTGTCACATGTGTCAACACCGGGCGATACAATTACAATGACTGCCTGACGGCAAGCATTTTAAACAGAAAGGGATAAAATCTCCCCTTCAATAAACAAGCATGTCTCCTCCTAGATCTTTCCATCCCATGAGTGGTGTTGAAAAAGAAACCTGCAGAGAAGGATTTTTTTTTTCTTTTTTTCTCTGACATCTGTCAAACTGGAGTCTCTAACACGTACGATAAAATCCTTCCCAACGCATGGGGTCTGGGTAAACAAAGGACACTTCCTGCTTACAATGCAGCCTTATATCACTGTTACTTAACCATGGTGGCGAGCACATACAGCGACATTTGTCTAAAATCATAATCCGGTTATGCAACATGATTATGGATCCAAAATCCACTTTTTAAAAGCATTCACATTGAGGTGGAGTGGTTAAAAATCAATCTCCATCACTACTAAATGACAGTGCAAATGACTGACTACTAGGAAGGGCAGGGCTACAGTATGAATAAGCACATGACTGCAAATGATGTTACTACATAACTACTATTTTTGGCAGTAATTTCAAAATCAGTTTACATGTCAGAGTCATAACCAGCAGTTAACAGACATATGTCAGATAGTGAATTGTGAATGAAACTACTGAAAAATCCCTATCTGGTCATTCCGTGTCAACCAAATTTCAGAAACTTCCCCAGCTCAAATTTTAGATTTTGTTAATATTTTTTGTTGTGTAGAAAGAAACAAATAGTGATGAAAGCCAAGATATTAAATGTCACAGAGGAATATCCACTATTTTATAGAGGGGGTCAAAATGAAAATTTTCACCTGAGATCTGGAGCCAGACTTTATAAAGATGGCAGCATCATTATTTTATTTTTACACATAGATTGGTAGCTCTATTAGTAAAATATGTTGACTTCTTTCATTAAATGCCAACAGTGACATTTCAAAAATGGCAAAAAGCACTTGTGTTTTTTTGCCTCAAGTTTGCATGCCTGTAACTCAAGAAGTATTAAAGATATCTTAATATCCTTTTAGATTCTGGTTCTTAACAAACTTTCCTTTTGGTTTGACACGTAATGACCCTATAGAAAATGCATTTGTAGATGAATGCATTCATCATGTTTTCTCAACCCATGTTTTTATGGTCGACAGGCAGCTATATAATAACAGCTAATACATAAAGGCCCAGTTTCACAGACAGGGCTTAAATTAAACCAGGATTAGGCCTTGGTTCAATTAGGACATTTAAGTAGCTTTTTAAAACGTGCCTTAGAAAAAAACATTACTTGTGTGCATCTTGAGACAAAACAGTGGCAATGATATATTTTAAGATTTATCAGTGCAAGTTGCTTTCAGTTGAAACAGCTCAAACATTAAGTTTAGTCTGGGACTATAGCTTTGTTTGTGAAACCGGGGGAAAATATCATCTAAATCAGCTAGAAACAGAAGTGAGACAGATTGTTGAACTTTACATTTACCTTATACAGTAGATAAATATGTAAAAGGAGAAAAAAAGCACAGAGAAATGTATTTATTGTAACACTGTATAAAATTTGATCTGTACAACTGTCTGATATTTTCAATAAACTATTTCTAATAATGCACAGACTGATGGCCCCTTCCATGTAGCCAATGAGTTAGCTCTAATTTATTTTAAATATTCTTGTGTTTCCTTCCTAATGTGTTCAAAAACTGCCAACACATTTTGCATTGGAATGTGAGCTTATGAAACGGACATAACTTAATATATATATATATATATATATATATATATATATATATATATATATATATATATATATATATATATATTTTTAACTAAATCCATATTGTATCTGATAAATAACTTCAAAACAAATATTTCAAAGTTTTGGATGTTACAAAGTTATTATCTCACTGTAAAAAATATTTTCATGATTTATTTTTTCTTTTGTCAAATCAACTTAGATAATAAATGTAGTTCAGATAACATAATATTATGAGTTTCTGCTGATTAAATCAATTCATTGTATTAACTGTATTGTATTGTTTTGAATTTCATTGTACTCAAAATTAAGGCAACCAGGTAACTTGCTTTAAGTTAAACCAACAATTATTTTTTACAGTGCATGTTATTAATACATGGTCCTTTTCATTAATTAAAAACATTTGAAATTCTTTGCAATTTCAAATTTTACATGATATACAGCTCCCCACCTCTCTAAAACTGCATACAGAGGATATTATTTGTCTATTTGTGCAACAGTCTGTTTTAAAAGCACTGCAAGAGCATCATGTTCAGTGTGAACACCAAACCTTGGTATTTACGCAAGAGAGTTCAAAAAGGAAGTGTCCTGATACCATTTCTTTCCTAAAAGAGTTGTAAAAGCCTACAAATAAAATAAGAAAGCTTCTATAGCTACAGTATGCCAAAATTACTAGTGATCCTCCAAAATAATTTTCATGAAAATGAAATTTAAGTTTTCATTTAGCCAAAAATTAAAACTAAACACCTTTTTATACTCCAATTTGTTGTTGAAATATCAACTTTTAAATTGTGTCTGTAATAAAAACGTGCTTTCATGACAGATTTATTCAAACATACATTAAATAATCAAGACATTACTAGCATGTTAAGTAATAAATATGTATATATAGTGCATACATTTAGCTAATTGATACTTCAGTATGGGGAACAATTCTCACTTTTAACTTGTTGCTTATTAGCTTGAATATTGGCTGTTTTTTAGTACTTATAAATCACATATTAATTCCTTATTCTTATCCCATAATCCTACCCCATACCTAAACTTAAAATGCTACAACAACTACCTTACTAACTATTAATAAGCAGTAAATTAAGTTTATTGAGGCAAAAGTCATAGTTAATAGTGAATATGTATTTCCCATACCAAAGTGTTACCATTTTTTTTTTTCTAGTTAACTAATGAGCTGTGTGTTATTTTTAAGGTAAAATGCAAGCGGATTTACACACATATTTCCACAGTTGAACGTTAAGCACCAAAATTATTATTTTTTTTTTTTAAATAAATTTGACAGAGTGTGACAGCTGAGACTTTGTTTCATATCAAAGGTAACAAAGATTGCTCTGAATATTAGACTAAAAAAACTGATATTGGTTCATCAAAATGAAGGTTGATTAAATTCGAGAATTCAATATTGTTAACCCAGCCATAGAATCCACACAGCTGACATGTTTACCTGTTGTAGCTTATCCACGTTGTGTTCACAAAATAGACGCTAACCCAGTCAAAACACACCATCGGAAATGTGCTCATTAAACGCCACGATCCATTTTGGCCGTCCAAAAATTTTTTTATTTGCTGTTCCAGCTGAATATTTTTGGTTGCCGCTAGTATTTTCCTAATCCAGAAGCAGATCAAGAGATGCTACAGGAGCTTTGGTTCTGCTCTTGTTTTCAGCAGATGTCTCTCAAAGTGACAGCTGGTATATGCAATTAATGCAATCAGCTGAACAACTCAAGAGCACTTGAATTTCCTCTAACAAAAGCCTGTGCCAGTCTCACAGCTTCAGGAATCAAAGAAGCTCTCCAACAAAGGACCTTTGAAATCTCATTCTCCTCATGTGAAGGTCTTTATAGAGTAACTGTTGAACACAAAGCGCTTTACATTTAACTGTGAGATATATAATGTGAAAAAGATGGAAGAGGCTACAGGATTACGCTACGAGTTTCACTGTCCTCATTCATTTGTTTAGTAAAATACCATGTGTAGTTTGTATATTGAAGAGCAGCCAAACTGTGCTTTAGAAGAGAAAGAGAGAGAGGGATTGTTACAGGCACGGAAAGATGCTCTCAGATCCCTGTCTTAGACTCACAGACTTCTTCATTGCCATAAAGAGATTCACAGCATTAAACCGACTAATGTTTAGGATAAAACAGAGTCGATTTAATGCTCTCAATCTCTTTATCCCTTAATAACAAGAAGTAGAATAGGACTGAACAGAACTAGGGTAACATAGCAAAATTTCAGGAGTTGATACTAAAAACCAGTAAAATGCCATACTTTAACAACTACACAGCAAAATCACCAGTTAAATCAACTTTCCTCGGAGTACATATGGTCCCTCTCTAAATAGCGTTAAAGTAACACTAAAGCAGAGTTAAAGTTAATGAGATAATTAAGCAAGTAATTAAGTGATGATTGTGCATTAGTGATGAACACCTGCTGTTAACAAGCAGAACCACTGAAGAAAAGAGAAACAACTACAACTGACTTCAGCTACAGTCTTAGATGAAATCAACTGAAGATAAAAGACATTATATCTCTCAAGATCTTAAGAAAATGATCTTTTCTTCAGTGACTCTGCTTGTTAACAGCAGGTGTTCATCACTAATGTTCAATCATCACTTAATTAATCACTTTATTATCTCATTAACTTTAGCTCTGCTTCAGTGTTACTTTAACACTATTTAGTGAGGGACCATATGTACTCCGAACAGAGTTGATTTAACTCTGGTGAGTTTGCTGTGTATTCATATGTCAGAGCAAACCAATATAAACATTGTTTAAAATCTTGAATATGGAAACTTTCAAAAGTTCGAGGTCGGTAAAATTGTTTTTTAAAAAGAAGTCTCCTATGCTCATCAAGAGTGCATTTATTTGAGTAAAAAACAGTAATATTCTGAAACATTACTACAATATAAAAAAAGTATTTTTTTTTCCTGTGATGCAATTTTCAGCATCATTACTCCAGCCTTCAGTGTCACATGATCCTTCAGAAATCATTCTAATATGATGATTTGGTGCTCAAGAAACATTTCTTATTATCACAGCTGAAAATGGTTGTGCTGCTTAATATTTTAAAAACCATGTCATTTGATATACTGATTTGAGAGAAAGTAAAAAAAAAAAAAAAAAACAGCATTTATTTTTAAACACTTTTTTGTAGCAATATAAAAGTCTTTACTGTCACTTGATCAATTTAATGCATCTTTGCTGGAAAAAAAAAATGTATTTACATATACTTTATATTACACTCTAAAAAATGCTGGGTTGTTTCAACCCAAATTTGGGTCAAATATGGACAAACCCAACTGTTGGGTTAAAAAATGCATTTAAAAATTTAACCCAATGGTTGGGTTTGTCCATTTTTGACCCAAACTTGGGTTGAAACAACCCAGCATTTTTTAGAGTGTATATTATCTAATGTTATAGTATATTATTATTACTCATTATATTATAATAAATATTAACATTAAATAAATACTGAATGAAAAATGTAGCTTTATGTGTGCCAATTAAATAAACACTACTTCTGTTTTTCCAAGTAAACAGTCAGAAAAAAAGAACCAGAGCAGTAAGCGATTTTGTCTGAGTAATTTTAAACAACATAATAGACAGTAGCAGAGATTAATGCACAGATCTGATATTTTCAGGAAGATCATAAACATTTAAAATTTTTGGTCCTGTCTGGTTATGAGGTGTTTACATTAATACCTCACCCAGAGGGAGATTTTGATCAAAACACACTTTTGATCATTCATGCATGCTTGTACACATGACTGCATTCGAAAATAGCTGCCTACCAGTCAGACAACACTTGAGTAGTGACTGAGACTATTAAAAGTAGCAGTACTAAGTACTAAACAGAACTAAAAATAAAGAATAAAAAACTGAGTGAGGAATTATGGAGCTTTCGATCTGAGCACTGTCTCAAGTACAAGAAGTATTACACGTTTTCTCTTTAACACTCACACATGGACAGGTGTGCTGTAACATTTCTTGCTTTGTGTTTGTTCAGGGTATGTGTGCACATGTTGGTAGGCAACAATAATAATTTGTAGGGTTGCCCCCCAACTGTTAGTCATTCATTTAAGCCATTAGTCAACTAATCGCATACTGAGGAGAATACTAAACCATAGGCAAGGCAAGTTTATTTATATAGCACATTTCATACACAATTGTAATTCAAAGTGCTTTACATAGAAAAGGAATTAAAATAATCATAAAATAATCACAACATATGCATCTTGCTCTGGGACTTCCCCATATTGGTTGTTTTTCTCTGTGGATTTCTTCCGGTGCCTAAATAATCTGTTGGACTTCTCAAACAGATCAGTTTTTTGGCCTAAAATCGGCCAGGGGAAGCTCTAGGACTAAACCCCAATCCGCACTCCAGTTAATTTTGGTTCTTGACCTCGGGTCCACTAGAACCATTCACCCTACGTGGTTTCAATTTCTCCCAGAAATATCTTATCCACGCTGTATTACCACAGAACTGTCCCAACCACCATGGTAAACCATAATGAGCATTTAATATATATAGGCGTAATATAGCCTATTCCGTGCTCTAGCGCACGCATAAAGCTTGCCGCAAAGCACTGGCAAAAGCAATGATTATGAATGTGTCGGGGAAAAAAATAGCAAGGGGACATTATTTATTAATAAACTAGCGTTTTCTGAGTCAGTGTCGGTTGCAAAGATGAAGTCGACGATGCTGACTCATCTCCACAGAGAGAAATGCAACTTTCATACAGATTACATAAGCTCAGCGTATTTCTTTTTGATTTGAATTGGTTTGTTTAAATGTAGACGTTTCAAGTTTCTATAGATTGATTTCTCATGTCTGTAAGGCTAATATACACGCTGATGTTCGGTTCATTTTTGTGACGCGCTCCAGTTCAGGGAGACCGAGTAGGCAGAAAGCACAAAGCACATCCTGTTTGTTTTCTTTATTTTACAGAAGGAACAAAGTTTTCTTGTTATTATGAGTTTACACAAATAAAAATAGACCCTTTTTTTTCCTTCTTTTTTTCAAGTTTCAAATGATGTGTTAGTTTTATCTGCATGACCAAAAATGACAGAGTATTTTTAGTTGTTTCAGCCGTTATCACAAAGAATTGCAAGTGATCGCGTCGGCGCCTCCATGTCTCGCAGTAAGCGCGCTATACTTTCACACTCCACACAAACACATAGATATGTATCTACATTTATGTAGATTAACGTTAAGAGCTAGCAACCATGTAAAGTTGCTACTACTTACATGTTTCAAATGATAAGCCACATTTAAGGTCGAGGAATGATAGGCGAATGTTTGGATTTCCTTCCCGCCAATGACGATCCATCCCTCACGGACTGAATGACTTCGTCACAAGGTTTTTTTAGTCTGCTACTAACGGACTAATAAAATGTTTGGTCGACTAAGCCTCTTCTAGTCGACTAACAATTAGTTGACTATTAGGGGGTATCCCTAATAAGTAGCCTAAATGTTGCATTGTGGGTTATGAAGGAGATGAAGGACAGGCCAGTGGAAAAGAAAGAAATGGGGGAGGTGGTGTTGTACATTTCTGGCAGTAGTGATTAATTCTCACTGCAGTGTGTGTTTATGTAAGTCTCTTTATTGTGTTTATTTGTGTGTGTTAATGAACATAACTAGTGTCTCTGGATTATTTTTTTTCAGCTCTCAGGCAGTGAAGTTGAACCATGTGACTGTGCACTCTTGTAACCCAGTTGCTGGGAAAGCCTTGACCCTGAGGGGAAGAAGGGATAAAGAGAGAGGCAAACAGAGGGATAGTGAGGCCACATGGGCCAGCTGTGACACACAGGAAGTCAAAAATGTGACCTTAAAGTTATAGTTCACCCAAGAATGAAAATGCTGTCATCATTCACACATCTGTACATTTTGGCAAATCTGTATAACTTCCTGTTTATCCATTACACGCGAAAAAGGCTCTTCTGAAAAAATGCTCATGCTACTCTAAATGAACGTGAAGGAGGACTTGGTGCTATCAAGCCCTTGAATTGGAAAAAAAGTTAGATAAAATACCATAAAAAGCAGTCCATAGACTTTTGAAATCATACAATACATTTGTGTAAAAAACAGACTACCTCTCAAAATCTCATTCATGCATTTGTGAAGATTTTCAGCAAATAGTGACTTCATTTTGTATAGTTTTAAAATACGTGGCATATAGTGCACACGTCGTATTGGCCAATTTTACACAACCATTTAAAAATTTGGGGTCAGTAAGATTTTTAAAGTTTCTTAAGCTCACCAAGGCTGCATTTACTTGATCAAAACACAGTAAAAGTAGGGATGCTCGATATATCGGCCACCATATTGGTATCGGCTGATATATGTTCATTTTTAATGTTATCGATATATACTGGCCGATATATATTAAAGCCGATAAATAATGGATTATTTCCTTCAGCTGAGACACTTCAGATGTGCACTGTTTGAAATGAGGGATATGAATTGCTTGAAATATGATTGGAATCACTTCAAAAAGGAAAGTACAACATACAGCGCAAGTTTGCCATTTAGACTACATAAAATTATAATGAGAACATTATAATTGTGTGCTTGGGACATGGCTTTTAATGGTGAAACTTGTCATCAGGCTTCTTACAACTTATTAAAATTTGGATTTTGAATTTTCGGCCAATATATCGATTATCAGCTTTCAAATTATCTGTTATCGGTATCAGTCAAAATGTTCATATCGGTGCATACCTAAGTAAAAGTAATATTGTGAAATATTATAAGCATTTAAAATATCTGCTTTATATTTGAAGATATATATTTTTTTAAAATGCAACTTATTCGTGTGACGGCAAAGCTGAATTTTCAGCATCATTACTCCAGTCTTCATTCTAATATGTTGATATTGTTTTCAAAAAACATTATCATCAAGATGTGCTGCTTAATATTTTTTTGCATGAATAGAAAGTTCAAAAGAACAACATTTACCTGATATATAAATCTTTCATAATATTCTAAATGTCTACTGTCACTTTTAATCAATTTAATGCGTCCTTGCCGAATAAAAGTATTAAAATTCTTCAAAAAAACTGTACTAATCTCAAACTTTTGAACAGTAGTGTATGGTCATTTTTTAAAGGTTAATAGCTTCTGGTCGCTGTGTAGCTTATGCTGTAAAAGAGCATGAGCATTCGGCAAATTCTTCTATATTTCTTCATCCCATGCAACAAAGAAATTCATGTAGAAAATTACGATGACAATTTCTACTTCTTGGGTAAACTAACTAAGGAAAGTAGGGTAGAGAAAGAGATCAGCCAGTATATTTGGCTCAGCACTGCAGTTTTCTTGTTAGTAGAAAGGAAAATTCGACTCTAATGTAGAATGATAAAGGATGATAGCAAATTGGACCAATTTTCACTGACAACACCATCATTTCAACTATAAAGTGCAGCCTATTTGTACAAACACAACAGATAAGACAGAAGAAATTACTGCTGGCTAGATCCATATCTTTGACAAACACAAGCTGGAGTGCTCTGGTTTGCCCTGACACATTATTGCAGCTGAGGGGAAAGACAGATGAGATGACCTTCAAGAACAGCATATTTTTTAAGGAGTAAAATGAGCCATAAACTTCCTATTCCTATTTCAAGCCTAATATTACAACACCCTCAACCCCTTCTGAGGTTTCTGAGAGTGAACTAGTGTTCAAACCATAAATGAATCATCTTCAAGTTTAACTTCTTCAACAGTGTGTGTGTATTTCTTGTATGTTATGGTTTGGTTTTCAGTCATCAAACCCACAGGCCGCCCACACACACACACCGTTATTCACCAATCATCTGATCCATATGGCTCACTAAACTGAAAATGCAGTTAAAACTGCAAATGCAATGAAAACACAGGTAGAAAGTGTTACTCTTACAGTTATGTGATGCTTCTGGTCTCAAATTGTGGCGTTTTATTTCTTACAGTTTATACATTTGTGAATTTATGACCTGATGGTTATTTTCCATAACATTGAATGGTTAAAAAAAAAAAAAAAAAAAAAAAAAAAAAAAAAAAAAATTGGTTACTTTAAACTTTATCCTTATTACAGGGAAAAAGAAATCACTTTGATAAAGCAAAGATACTGCTGGGAGCTAGTTATTTAAGTCTATAAAGTTTAAAATATGGATATTTTTCTTACAAAAACCCATTGCTTCGATTCAGAAGGCATTTATTAAATCCCCGGAGCCATGTGGAGAACTTTTATGATGGAAAGATGCACTTTTTGGCTTCAAAATCGGTCCCCCAATTCATTATAAAGCTTTGGAGAGCCAGGATATTTTTAAATATAATCCAGACTGTGTTTGGCTGAAAGAAAGTCATATACACCTAGGGTGGCTTGAGGGTGAGTAAATCATGGGATCATTTTCATTTTTGGGTGAACTATCCCTTTAAAGGTGCCCTAGAATCAAAATTTGAATTTACCTCGGCATAGTTAAATAACAAGAGTTCAGTACATGGAAAAGACATACATTGAGTTTCAAACCCCATTGCTTCCTCCTTCTTATGTAAATCTCATTTGTTTAAAAGACTTCCGGAAAACACGCGGATCTCAACATAACACGACTGTTACGTAACAGTCGGGATCATTAATATGTATGACCCCAATATTTGCATATATGCCAGCCCATGTTCAAGGCATTAGACAAGGAAAGGCAGTATTAACGTCTGGATCTGTGCACAGACTAGGTAAGCAAGCAAGAACAACAGCGAAAAAATGGCAGATGGAGCAATAATAACTGACATGATCCATGATAACATGATATTTTAAGTGATATTTGTAAATTGTCTTTCTAAATGTTTCGTTAGCATGTTGCTAATGTACTGTTAAATGTGGTTAAAGTTACCATCGTTTCTTACTGTATTCACGGAGACAAGAGAGCCGTCGCTATTTTCATTTTTAAACACTTGCAGTCTGTATAATTCATAAACACAACTTCATTCTTTATAAATCTCTCCAACAGTGTAGCATTAGCCGTTAGCCACGCAGTATAGCCTCAAACTCATACAGAATCAAACGTAAACATCAAAATAAATACTTTACTCACATAATTCGAAGCATGCATACAGCATGCATGACGAACATCTTGTAAAGATCCATTTGAGGGTTATATTAGCTGTGTGAACTTTGTAAATGCACTGTATTATAGTCGAGAGCTCGTGTGGCAGGGAGCAGGCGAATTAAAGGGGCGGCGCGCTGCCAAAATCAGTGTATAGTTAATGATGCCCCAAAATAGGCAGTTAAAAAAATTAATTTAAAAAAATCTATGGTGTATTTTGAGCTGAAACTTCACAGACACATTCAGGAGACACCTTAGACTTATATTACATCTTGTGAAAAAGCATTCTTGGGCACCTTTAAGTAATAGATGTTTAAATTGAATTTCCTACTCTGACCAAGCAATCACATTACTTTTCATAACTATTTCAAACATTAAAAAAAAACCCCACAAAGAATGCACTGATACACTGATATCATGTGTATGTCAATGTGACTTTCAGTCGGTTTCATAACTAAACTCCAAAACATAACGTTATTAAAATTCTGCTGCAGCTGTGTGAAAATAGCCTTTGTGACATTAAGTGAGAAATCACTGGTGTTTTGCTGTATCTCAGTCTCTGTCTCACTCTGCCTTTGCCTTCGCATCTCTTTCTCACTCTATCATCTCTCTCTGCCACTGTTCCCTTTCCAAATTCCCACGGTTTTAATGCACAAGGGATGTAAAATCTGCTTCCCCACTTTAATACTTGACTGTGTCCCAATCTGGTAGTTTAAACCGCAGATCCCTTAAGGTCCAGCTGCAGTGTCTTGGCGCCAGTGTCTTTCCCATCCTGATCCATCATGCAGGTGCAGACAACACAGCCTTGCAAGAACTGTTGCGCTAACAGGAAACTAAAAAAAAAAACGGAAAAATTTGGCTGACACCACAGTACCATCCAAAACGCTCTGAGGGGGAAGGAAGAGAGCACTTTAAATCTGTCACAATCTCAGCAACTGCACCAGAGGGAAAAGAACTCAGATCTGAGACCATGCTGTATTTGGCATTCAGAATACAAACAGCTGTCAAGAATCAGTTTTCTGTTTGTCTGCTGCCTCTAATGATTCATTACATTCATAGTTGGATATGGGATATTTCTAATATGAAGGCATTGCTTGAATCTCAGATGAAGGAAGCAAAATGGCTACGGCTTTTTTTTGCAGTTGTTTGCCTGTCAACAAGTGTCCTGTGCCCTCATTTATGAAGACATGAATGAACCTAAATGAAAACCTACAGTTATCAAAAAGTTTATACAAATGCTTTAAAGGTGCCCTAGAACGTTTTTTCACAAGTTGTAATATAAGTCTAAGGTGTCCCCTGAATGTGTCTGTGAAGTTTCAGCTCAAAATACCCCATAGATTTTTTTTTTTAATTAATTTTTGAACTGCCTATTTTGGGCATCATTAACTATGCACCGATTCAGGCTGCGGCCCCTTTAAATCCTTACGCTCCCCCGCCCCCGAGCTCTCGACTATAATACAGTGCATAAACAAAGTTCACACAGCTAATATAACCCTCAAATGGATCTTTACAAAATGTTCGTCATGCATGCTGCATGCATGCTTCGGATCAGGTGAGTATAGTAATTATTTGGATGTTTACATTTAATTCTGAATGAGTTTGAGGTTATGCTCCGTGGCTAACGGGCTAATGCTACATGTTGGAGAGATTTATAAAGAATGAAGATGTGTTTATGAATTATACAGACTGCAAGTGTTTAAAAATGAAAATAGTGACGGCTCTTTTTTGCTATTGTTCTTGCTTGCTTACCTAGTCTGATGATTCAGCTGTGCACAGATCCAGATGTTAATACTGGCTGCCCTTGTGTAATTCCTTGAACGTGGGCTGGTATATGCAAATATTGCGGGCGTACATATTAATGATCCCGACTGTTATGTAACAGTCGGTGTTATGTTGAGATTCGCCTGTTCTTTGGAGGTCTTTTAAACAAATGAGATTTATATAAGAAGGAGGAAACAATTGAGTTTGAGACTCACTGTACGTCATTTCCATGTACTGAACTCTTGTTATTCAACTATGCCAAGGTAAATTCGATTTTTAATTCTATGGCACCTTTAAAAAAGCAGAAGTTTCCTATATGCATCCCACTTTCTAAACTGCAGTTTCCAAATTGTGAAAAATGTGATTTATATAATCAATTAATTACAGTATGTAATTATTATTACAAAGCAGTTGCTCATTTAAGCTTTTTTCATTGTCTATTTATCTTTACATTTTAATAAACAATTTTGGTTTATTTCACTGCAGGTTCCCTTTATAAATCCCGATTTGGTCCTCACTTTTGCCGTAAGATGAAATCCATGGGATTTAGGCCCCTTCATATCTCAGTGAAATCAGAGTTGTGGATTTCTGCATAGTTTAAGTTTTATTCCACTTTTAGAATTAGGAATAGAGAATTCTGATTTTCCATGTTGAAAAGAAAGAAACATATCTCCGCTTCTGTTACGGTGTATAAATAAATCTTTCCACAGTGCATTCTTTATGCAAATACTGTATAAGTAAACTATAACCAAAATACTGGAATGTGGAGGGATAAATGCACATAGCGACAGACTAAAAACCTCCCAAACAGGGAAACAGGCTATTAAATGTACAATAATACATGCAACTTCAGTGAAGAAAGAGATCTTCCCCTTTTTATTAGGGACAACGAAGTAAACTATTATTTACAGGGGCAAAAAATAAAATACACACAAGAGATTTATGATGAAAACATGTCTTGGCACACTCCAAGAACAATCCTGTCCTCTGTTGAAAAACAGGTTTGTCAATCACTATAAAAAGGTTTGTAAGAAACACTGCATTCTAACAAGTATGAAGCCTGCACTCATTTTACAGCTGGAACAACATTTATTTACTCTGTAGTTGCATTAGTCTGCATTATTTGCTTCTAATGCACACTAATGATTAATTGTGATGTTATTATTTGCTATCACACAAGAGAGCGCTAGCATCTTATTAGCAAAAGAATGGAAACATGAAACACTCTCTCCCATACTCCATAAAGTATAAACAAGCTACAACAAGGTTTACTTGCTTTGGCGGGAAGCGAACAACCTCTTAAATTTGCAGACACATTTACTGTTGTTCACCGAATTTTCACAGGCAATCCAGCCGTTTCAATAAGAAATCCTCACGATTGGGAATTTCGTGTGAGGGCGAAGGAGAGATGAGAAACCAGGAGGCAGGAACATACAAGAGTTTTACCTTCAAGAAAGTGAAATAAAAAAATAACAGCACAGAAGTGAAAGGACGGCGGAGACATTGACTGCTCTTGGCATTAGCGCCTGGTTTACCTCTCGTTTCCACAGCTGTAAGTTTCTTAAGGAGTGTCTTATTAAAATAGACACTGCTGATAACCTTCTCTCTCTCTCTGACTCACTCGCTCATCATTACAGTGGAAAAGTCCCACCAAATAGAGTTTAACACTATTTGCCACTGAACCAAACCTACTAAATGCAAGAACATTCCCATTAAAGTCACCACGAAAATGTACAAATCTTAAATTTGTATTTTGTTTTTGTTGTTGTTTTGTTTTTTATGGAATATTGCAGTATTTAATATATGTGATTTAAATATGCACATAATAAAAAAAAAATAAAAAAAATCAACCTTTAAATAAAAATAACTTCCCTCCCACAATCATGTTAGAAATTATTCTTCAAGAAATTATTCTATTCAAGTTACTCTTCTTTGGGAAGCCATTTTACTCAGATATACATCACAATAGGGAAGAAAAGACTCAATTGTGGGAAAAATAGAAAAAGAGAAACGTATTAAATCTACATTTCCAGCGAACAATTGTGAATGAATCTTTTAAGTGAACGAATCATTCTCAATCATTCAAATTTTTTCCTCTCCAAATAGTATCTCTTTTGAAACACGACTGCTTTTCTACCTTTAAAGAATGGCAATAACACAAGATATAGTCGTTCTTGAACAAACTGAATGAATTGTGACATCTCGGTTGCAAAGGAGAATCTGCTGAACAACTGAAACCACAAATGATAATTCTGATTTAATTTGTGTAAACACTCTTTTTAATTTAATTTGTTGACATGCAAATTTTAATAAACAATGATGAGACTTTTTTTAGTCAACTGTTTACTGTTGTCTGACAGAAGGAATCAGTGACTCACTCAAAACACACAGAGAAACCTACTGACATAATGTAACCTGCAGACACTGTGAATTATCAGTGAATTATTCTTCTTGTTGAACTGATTCAAATCATTGACCTGCTTAAAGTGGTCATGAACTGCATTATTTTATTATTTTAAAATGCACTTATAATGTTAGTATGATTTTTATATCAAAAATTGTCATAATTTAGAAATAAAAGGCGTTTTTCCTACCCTGATTTTAGCGCACTTATTTGAACTCTCTGTTTTAAGGGGCGTGTCTGCTGTGAGACTTCAGTGTAAACGCCCACTGCTGTGATTGGCTGACATTGCAAATGGAAATTGCTAAGTATTACATGAGGAATTCTCTCGTTTTTACTACGACAGAATCTCAAGATTTACTAATCATGAAAGTGTTGATTATAGCATTATATTTAGATTGTGGCATGAAAGGTTGCAGTGATGATCACAGACATGTTGTTGAGCGCATGAATGCAGTGATCTCATCATTGTAGCTCAATTTCTGCACACTAATGAATGCTTTCATCATAACTAACAGGACAAACTCAATGTAATTAAGAGATTTGTTGATTCTAACAGGAGTTTTGGCGCGACTGTCACTAATAAACTCGCACTATTTGATTGACAGCTCCAGCGATTGTAAAGGGAGCGTTCTTTGATCACTTTCTACATATAATTTAATCACAGTTTAAATAACAGATTATTTTCATCCTACTAAGAGAAACAATGTGAAGTTGACCGTTTAGTCACTGGTTTGATTTACTGACAATAAATGATTTAGAGACAAAAACATCTGACTGTAGGCCTACATGAATCATTACATATCAGAAATCACTGGTCACTGGAGATTTTGGTTAGACATGTACACATTATCCGTACATATCAAAAGCAATAGTGACAATAAAAACTTTTTTACTCACATAAGTGTGTTGTACCATTCCTGTCAGATCCAACAGAAGGCACAGCATCGTTTTTTAATTTCAAGCTCTCTGCAAATCCAATGCAGCTACTGTGTTTTTCCACAACCTGACACTGCACATTTTGCACTCTACAAAGGCATGTTTATCACTTAGTCACTCGATCCAGTGTTAGCGTCATGTCTGTTATTTGCCTACTACTACTTGTCGTGATTGAATCAGTGGGCGGGGCTACTGAATTTTAGGGTTTGTGATGTCACCAACCCGGGAAGAAGCTTGTTGTAGTCCCTACCTGCCATTTGTTGTAGTCCTTAAAAAGTGATTTCTGTAAAGGAAAATATCTCCCTTTGCATTGAACTTTGAGTGTCATAACTTGGCAGATGTTGTTTATGCTCAAACAGCAACATTACACACTAACTAAGATAAAGTGAAAAGGACCCCTTTAAGTCAGTGTTAAAACACTGAGCTGCTTTCATTTAACAGTGTGATTAAGAATGCAAAATTAGAATGGTTTTAGATACTTGTTATTTGATTATGTCAGCTGTGTCAACAGAATATGCTCAGAATGCATTGGAACTGACTGCCTTCTTGTGTCTATGGAAAATGGCGGCTTTCTCTACACAACAGCTTCTAGAGTAAATTTGCTCATTTGAACAAATACAACTCATTCTGATGTACCTTTAGGGGTGAATTAATGTGCAATCTTCCCTGACATTTGCATAAAATACAAGCTAAAGTAAACATTACAGCAACTACAGTGTGAAAGAGAGCAATCATGTCTTTTTCATGTTTGACATTTTGAAGGTTCAAAATTGGCTGCTACCATTTGCTTTGAAGAACATCCATTCCCACATCAAATCTGAAATGCATTTGGTGATTAAGGTGGTGTAATGGTAGAACTGATATAGGCATTTCAGTACATTTTAGCTACATTTTCTTGTTCCTTAGGAATGCTTGAAACCAACAGCAGCAAAACAGATATCCTCTCTTCAGTCTCCTCTCAAAAAGCATCAAATGCCTCAAGATCATATATGGCATATGAATGCAGTTCCCAGAGTGGAAAAAAGCAGATCAATAGCCCTGAGGCAGAACATGTTGCCTTTAAATTGCTGGTCATCAGAGTCCTCAAACATTGTAGAAAGCAATAGCTTTCTGAACACATGCAAATACTCTGTTTTTGCCTGAGTAAAGGCACAAAGTGTGTGAGTCAGATGTTGTGACTGTTGTCACAGCTCTCTCAGAGGGATGACTAAGAAGAACAATCATTTTAGGCCCTGTCAACACATGGTTGTCCATTTTAGGCAATGCCACCTTTCGTCAACAAGTTTTTCCCATAAACACTGGCAGACAGCCAGATATTCACATTGTGAGCTGACATTTAGAGAAGTAATTCATAATTCATTAGTCATCATCACCCAACAAGGTATTGAAATAGTAAGGCATATATAACTCCTATCTGGAGCGATACTGTATGTTCAATAATTGTTTTGCACTTTTCTCGAACCGTTACATTATAGCAGAAACTAGTGGTTGTGCTAATGCACCACATTTGCATGCAATAAGCAAGTTCAAGCCTGATAGTGAAAGGGGTGGGGTGGGCAACAAACCACCAAAAATCAAATCATATTTATGTTGTTTAACACATCTTTCTCAATCGGCCTGATGTGCCAAACTTACAGATCCAAAGACAAGCAAATTGAATCCAAAGACAAAGGCACATTCCATGAATATTGTATATTTAGGTGTCCGATGATTGTTTTAAGCATTAGAGGCATTTTTTTTATAGTGAGAACTAACAGAAAGGTTAAACTTTTAACACAACATTAACTTTGCATGAAACGTACCTAGTTTTAAAGGGATAGTTCACCCCGAAATGAAAATTACCCCATGGTTTACTCACCCGCAAGCCATCCTAGGTGTATATGACTATCTTCTTTCAGACGAATACAATCAGAGTTATATTAAAATATTCTGGCTCTTAAAGGCTTTATAATGGGAGTGAACGTAACCAATATTTTGAAGGCCAAAAATGCATTTCCAATCATCATAAAAGTAGTGATTACAGTCTATAAAAGTTATAATATGGATATTTTTCTTATAAAAACCCATCACTTCATTTCAAAAGGCCTTTATTAACTCCTTGGAGCCATATGGATTACTTTTATGATAGATGGATGTGCTTTTTGGGCTTCAAAATATCCATTACTTTTAATATAACTTCGATTTTGAACTTTTTTTTTTTAATTTATGAGAAATATTTATCAATCCTGATAACATATCCATATTTATAAAGTTTAAATTGGTGCCCATTTGACCTGATTAGACTAAATCTTGTTTAATTTAGACTAATTTACCAAGTCTGTAATAGTTTTGTTTTTATAATTATTTTAAGAATTTTGTCTATTTAATTATGCTTATTCATAGAAAATTGCAAAATCATATAAGTCAGGGTTTGAACCTGTATTTTGAAACAAATGTCCCAAAACTTTGTAATAAGGTTACAAAAATTTGTCTTTTGAGAGTGAAAAGAAAATAATCAGCTCATAATATTTATTTTAACATTTTTTTTTTTAAATGTTTATCCTATTCATGAAAAGTGCCACCAAATAACATTAAAAATGCATTAGACTCCATATGCTCAGTGTCCTTATGAATCCCACACGCTTTTTTTTTAGTCTAGTGCTAATGTGCCACACACAAGTGTCTCACACACATTCTGATGACAAAACGTGGTTTGCAGGCTTCCTTCCACTCCTCTGTTTCCTGTGTGATCAGAAAAGACATGTGGTTTCATTATTAAGAAAGCTAATAACAGAACAATTGAGAAAAGCGAGTCATGCCGGAAAAGCAGTCGAGCACAGGTTTAAGCATGTTCATTCTGGAGCTGAAATAGATCTTTTTACTGACATTGGCACATGCAACAACAAGTTTTTGCATCATGTTCCAAACGGTGATGAGATACTAGCCAAGATTTCCATTGGAAAATAAAGCAATTAAGAACAGGGGAAAAAAATAAACAAATGGCCTGAGATCACACAGAAAAGACTGAAAATGTAGAATACATGTGTAAACGTTTAGAAAACTGTACAGAATGAGTCATGCAAGTATGACCCATGAACAAAATGGCACAAATGGAGGAAAAGATGTATTATGCGCGAAAAGATTGTTAATTTACATCTAGTAAATTCTTAATGTGAACTAATGAAGTCATCATCTGGCTAAAATGAGCTAGAAAGAAGAACAGCACAATGATTCAAGAGTGAGTAAGGATTCTTCTCGCTCTAGTCTAAGACTTTACAAGTAGGTAAAAATAGAGTGACGGTGCCTGAGGGGGAAATCAACATTCAGCAGTATGGCCGTGTAAAAGCTACCACTGAACTGCTGGAACTCTTGCAATCGCAGTGATCAGAACATCAGTCATCCATCAAGGTTCCTGTCTCCCATTGCCTGCTTAATTCTCACATCATCATTCTCTATACTTCAAGGAATTAACAGTGCACCAAGAGTTTAGGCATTTGAGACTGAAACCATATAGATTCTATTACTATAGAACATAACAGTGACTGGAAACTGGTTCTGCAGCCTTGGTTCTTAGAAGCATGTTCATTTTTTTCCTAGGGATTAAAAAAAATCTAATTAAAGAATTCTAAACCAAAACAAAAGTATCTGTAAATCAGAGAAGAGGATAAAAGCTACCAAACGCTTCAGCACTCAACAGAGAAATTCTTATTATCAAAAAATTGAGAACTATAGCAGTGAACTCCCACTAACATTAGCTTAATCAATGGTGTAATCAAATAAAAGTGGTAGTAAAATATAAAATTTTACTTATATAATTTATTTATAGTAGGCTGCAACAACTAATCGATAAAATTGATTATCGAGAATGAAAATAATCAACAACCAGTTCGATTATTGATTAATCGCGTCTGCTTGCTGAGCTCGGAAATCATCAGCCAGTCACATCGCTTTACAGTAGTGAATTGAAGTTGCAAGCAGCAACACCCGTGCCACCACCACCCAGCAATATGCATTTAAGTATATAAACATATGAGGACTACGTCAGTCATTTGTATTTGCCACACCTCCTGCTACCAGAATATAACACAGTTCTGGCATGTAGATGTCTTCAGACCAGGACTCTTATCAAACATGTGAAGTTTGAGGCAGATTGGACATTTTATGCCCGAGTTAAAACTTCCTGTTTCGTGGAAGGAACGAAAACTCAACATATTCGCAAGTTAAGGTTGCAAGCTTTTAGATTAGACTGACCAAATATGATGTTTATCTAAAAAAAAAAAAAAAAACCTCTGGAAAGAGTTCGTTAAAGTACAACGTCTGGAAATGGCAAAAACTGCAAAAAATTTGCAGAGAAAATTCTAAATATCCGACTTCCTGTTGGGTTTTCAGATTTTGCTCCCAGGGGCTTTTTTGTAGGAATTGGGCTGTTACAGTACATGTGCGTGCCGAATTTCATACTTGAACGTGAAACGTAGCGCGAAGGGTGCTTATTTGAAAATTTGTAGGTGGCGCTTTTGAGCCATTTTGCCACACCTAATTCTGAAACCCAAATCAGACGTAAATTTTCACCACTTCTGACGCGTGTGCAAAGTTTCATGAGTTTGAGCATGCTAAAAAATTATTTTCGAAGAAGCAGAAGAATTGACCGAGCAATTACCAATTGGGTCCCCACACCATCGGTGCTTGGGCCCTGATGACCCATTTCTATGGACAAAAAATAGCACAGAGAGAGCTG